>CATIWQ010120419.1:0-10674 GCA_949673415.1 Euphorbia schlechtendalii | reverse complement strand
TTGAGCTTTGTTAAGCGGGTAAAAGCTCTATCGAAGGCAGCGTCGCTACTGGAGCTACTAGAACTCATCCTAAATAAATAAGGAAACGTCAGATTGCAAATTCAACAGAGACACCGCCTCATGAAAATCCGCTTCCATGAGTGAGCTTTCCATGCGTGCCATAACCCAAACCATCCTACAAACCCAAACAGGGCACCCAAACCCTATGAGATGCAATCTGACATCTAAAACTATTCACTATCCTATGCGACCGCGTGCGGCGGTCCCATCAACAAAAATAGCCGGAATACCCAAACGGAGGGATATTCAGGTGACATTTTTTAGTTTAAAGCACGCAAGCAATTATCGCAAATTAGGAGTAGTTATGAAACCTCAAAATAGCGTACATTGGCAGGAAACATCACAAACACATAACGGCAATTAAACCTAATTCGTGATTTTGGTATAAGTATAACAGCAAAAGGGTTTTCAAGGCACAAAGTAAAATCGACGGCATGATGGTCAACAAATTTAAAGCGTTTAAAGATAGTTGAGAGCTTACTTGAAGGCTGTAGTGGAGCAATCGTTGGATCAGAAGTAGTGGTAGAATCGCCGAACTAGGTTGAGTTTTCACAAAGGTACGAAAGAGAACTTTGTA
Organism: Euphorbia schlechtendalii; assembly: GCA_949673415.1. Taxonomy (NCBI): domain Eukaryota; kingdom Viridiplantae; phylum Streptophyta; class Magnoliopsida; order Malpighiales; family Euphorbiaceae; genus Euphorbia; species Euphorbia schlechtendalii. Next base: position 10,037 of record CATIWQ010120419.1, on the reverse strand, counting down.
GAGGGAAATTTCGTGGAAGTGAAAAGGAAAGCCAAAGAGACGCGCCGTTTTTAAAGGTTTTGAATTTTGAAAGACGTAGACAATTCTAGAAGGACGCGTGGCGCACTTGGGTAGGTCAGTACGATTTACGAAGCGCCCCAACAGCTGGCAGCGGAATGACAATCGTCAAACTTTCAAAGATGGAGTCAATGTCATGGTTGAGGCAGCGCAAGCTTTAAAAAGCTTCTTTAACCTTGCGGGGGGACTTCTGATATGAAGGTGTAAGACCACACCGTCTTAAGAGAAGTAACTGCCGACTCCCCTTGTGTTTGTTGTCCCGCCTCGAGTTGCTCATCCTTAACTTTCATGATTGTTTGGTCTCAAGTTTCGAGACTGCGTCATTTCTTGAGAGGTTGAGCCCGTCTCGAATATTTCATAACCAGAACATAAACAGGCACTTCAATCCTCATGATTGAGACAGTGGTCGCCTATACAAAAGGAGCTGTCATCTGCATAACTGCCCCCTAAAATCCAGCAACGGTTGCCCCTTTTTTAGGGGTTATGATTGTGGATGACTAATTCAAATTCATCCACGATTTGAGGAATCAAAGGATGCTTATAAAAGGAGAAAGAGGAGTCCATTATCAGGTTCCTAATCGGAACTCTTCCTCTCTAAAAACTACATAACTTCTAATCAAAACGTTATATATTTCACTAACTTGAGCGTCGGAGGTTTCCCGGGGGACAAAAGCCCCGATCCTTTGTCCACTCATAATTTGTTTGCAGGTTTAATCCCACATAGCGGATCCAATATTTCTTGAAGTTTCACGAAGATCATAGAAGAGACGTTCACGGAACTTTCAAGAATGAAATAGCGAATTGTCAACAAGTAAGTAAAAAAATCAAGTATTGAACCGCAGGAAGACCGAAAAAAATTCAAAGTAAGTAAATGCAAGCGGTTGCTAGGATTCAAACAAGCGTGTGAATATTTTTAAAATTCAAACACGCGTCGAGTAGCTGCATATCACAAGTAAATCCTGACTTGCTTATTTAATTAATGCTCCGAGTCTGATGTTGTGGTTGAAACTTGAAACCACCTTTTCACGCCATTCCACATTTACCATTTTCCTTTTCCTCTTTTCCTCCTCCTTTTTTATGTAACGCCTAATCAACTCGTTAAAGTTCAGCAAACGTGCATCACACATTTAAATCCTCACAATTTGTATTCGCATCCATTGAATACAGCTTCCATTTACAACTTCAAAATAAAGCTTCAAACCATCTTATCATGGTTCCAATTCAACACTATGTATTAAAAGATTGCAAGTTCCAATACAAAAGCAGAAATCTGCTGCAATTCTCACGCATTTTCGCTATATTATGACATTGTAAAACCAATGCTAAGACAAAAAAACGGATACCATAACTCGGCAGAGAAGAGACAATCGGATAAATCCAGTATAATAATACTAATTTAAAAAACGGAAGCATGTAGTAGATAAAAGGATAAGAAACAATATTAAAAAAAATTAAGAGTTTGTTCCATTCTAGGAGTCTCATGGTAACCGAGACAGCACATGCATCTCTACTCTTCATCGTCATTACAAAACTCCAACATTTGAATTACCAACTCTTAAGCCAAACAAACGAGCACCGGATTAATAAACACAGTAACACAAACAAGACTCCAATCTCTAGTATTATTATTTCCCTTCAATACTTGCACCAGACAAAGACCCTATTTCCGTTAGAAATGAATTACGAAAGAGAGAATCGATAAGAATTCCTAAAATCTAAATAAAGAAAACAAAAAACTTGAAACAAAAAATAGAGGGGGAATTCATAGCAAAAGATCCATGCAAATTTCTTTTCCCAGAAGAGTTTTATTCATATCAATGAAGTCATTACCCTTACATAAAAAGCAGAAGGGGATTGGTTATATCATCATACTACGATCACTCGTCTCCGATATTAAAACAATAGGAGAAAAGGATTCGGGGCTAAACAAAAACAACAAACATTTTCATGGTTGGTCAATAATAGAAGCCAAACCAGCCACAGTCTTTATCCCTGTCTGAAAGCTCTTTGCTTTAATCTCAATTGGCTTGCATTCTCTCACCACTTTCAAGCTCTCTTCCTCCATAGAACTTTCAGATGACAGAGTGAAAACGGACTCGCCCAACTCAACATCATCAACCGAGTTCTTTCCACAAGGACTTGATCCGAACTCGCTGATTGAAATCAGAGTTAAAGGCTCAATATTTGGAGTTTCAAAATCAGGTTGAATAGAAGCAAGAATGGGTGTGGCTCTTGTATGAGGAGAAAGCCACTTGGCTTTGACATACTCTGGTTTTCTCCAGGGTGGGATGTGCATTCCCTTCTTTCTCAGGCTGTATTTAGCTGCATCTGATACTACGGAAATGATCTTCTGGAGACGATCCGCTTTACCAACAAATATACAGGGCAGAATTTGAAGGAGAGATTTGTAGGCTTTAGTTGATCTGGCGATCTCAAATTCTGATCTGAATTCTATGTCAACTATGAGTCTTTCTCCTGCGATGATCACATCTATGTACTCATATTCTCCTGAATTAAGAAAAGACCATCAAATTCTCAGCAATCGACATTGTCTAGACACATATCAATTCGTGCTTAATTCACCTAAAATGTAAAATACTATGAAAATATTTTGTTCTTTCGAACTGAAGGAACAAATAGCAAATGATCACATAAACATAACACACAATTCTGCAAAGAAGAGAGAAAGTACCGGCGGGATGGGAGGGTGATTTATCCCAACGAGATTTGCAGATAGAAGCATCGTATCCAAGAGCCAGCAATTCATCAGTTACAATCTTCCTGCAAAGATCGTCTTTTCGCTTACAGATCTTGTTCTTCTCAACGATTTTGGCAGTGTCCGCTTGCAGAATCCTCTCAGAAATACTCGCACAAGGAACCATACTCTGTCCATTGATGGAAACACCACAGAATAATAAATAAAATAACAAAAGAATTAGTAACCACTTTCACCATATCACAAATCTGTGTACCTTCAGATTTTCAAATGCTTCGCCAAATGATAGAATATTATTCTCACCAAAACCAACAAAGTTATCCAATTCGTCTTCAGAGCTGCAATTACAATTTCTGTTGAAACAGCTGCAGCGATGGCCGCACCTCACTGCAGCGGATGAATGCTTATCATTTCTTTCCTCGATGAAATTTTGCACCATCTTCCCCAAGCAGACCGAGCTCGGTTCAAACTCCATCGAGCCATTGGAGCCATCCTTGTCAAAATGCGGCTCAACAAGAACGCCGACCTTATCCACGGTGGAACTTTTCAGGAACTGGAGCTCAAAAAGCCGCTTGAGGCGCGATTTGACCACCGGTTTCACTGGTTCCAACCGAGTCATATCTTCAGGCTTGAGTGGATCGATTGGCAGGATCTTCATTTTAGAAGGCATTATCAGCGTGACTAAGAAAACGAGAAACGCTTTAGATATGCCTATCAGATTACTTTCTCCATTTTGAAAAACAAATCTTGACCCAAACAACCAAATTTCGCAGTATAGTTTATTTTACTACTGCCTTTTGTGCTAAACATAACCAGAGGGGAGGAAATTCAAATTCCTAGACTCCAACTAGTATGAACAAAACTCATTGAAATCTCCAATAATAAGAGATCAACGAACCTAACCGACACAGAAATACTAAATATCTTTGAAGAAAAATGCGCTAAACAAAAATCGAGACTCCGTAAGCTGATACAGGATTATTATATAGATTATTGCCTTTGATTATCGAGACAAAGTGTGGAATAACTTGCAAATACTGCTAAGTAAAGCCGCTTTTGCTTAGGGTTTCTATACACGGATAAAGTTGCCGTAATACGACGACGGAACGAAAACTTCACGATTCCACTTCGGTAACTGCAAGCACAATCTAACAGGATACCTCTCCATTTTTGGCGGACAATAAAATTTCCGCCGAGGAGATGGCAGAACGGCGTTATAAACAAAACTAACGATGGAAAGCAAGACAAACAAAACACTTTTATGGTGGATTTTGGCTCCTTGAGAGGACGATAAAGAAGGGAGGAAAGGGGTTGTGAGCATTTTATCGAGGATTGACGCTGACTTGGAGCTAATTGCCACGTGTACTGCGATGCGGCAAAGATTTTGCAATTTAGAGATTGTGGTAAAGATGTGCGTGAAAGGGAAATTATAATAAGGAATGTTTTCTATGCACTCTACTTGTTGGATTACGTGTTTATCATCTAACAGGTAAGGTGCACAGTATCTAATTTTTGTTATAAAAATCCACGTGAAGAAGGTGGTTGTGCCTTTCCAAGATGATACGTGTCCCACTTGTGTTTACATGTATTTCCATACAATATTTGTAAAGAACATAAAACCCATTTGTGAATGCCAAGTACGTCTTTCCGTTCCTAAGTTTGATACAAAAAGTCTATTGACCCATTGAATTTTATAGAATTTATCTCTGTTCCCTGAACTTTGTAGAAGTGTATTAATTTACCTTCTAAACTTGGTAAAAGTGTAATAGTTTGTCCCTTGAATGCAATGTGTCAAGTTCCGTTTTGTTTGATTTTTCAAAGATTTTTTTTACCAATTAAAAGGTGACAAGTGGCACTCAAAAGATGAAATGATACATTTTTATCAAGTTTAGGGGTAAACTGATGTACTTTTATCAAGTTTAGGGGATTGAGAGAAATTTTTAAAAGTTCAGGAGATAATAGAATTTTAATGCCAGGTTTAAGGGAGTACAGATGCAGTTAGCCTTTTGTGAATGGGTAAATTGGAGAAAGCATGTTGTTAGCTTAACTGGTAAGACATGTTCACAGGGCCTGCCCAACCCGCCGTGGGTTGGATAATTTTGAAATCTGACTCACGAATAATAATAATTTAATTTATTATATATATTTATATTTTATATTTAATGACTGTTTTAGATTCTAATCCATTATAATCTTAAACTTAACTACAATAAATACAATTATATATTAAAATACTTTGTTAGTAATATTTAAACATATTTATTTAAAATTTAAATTTCTTTACCATTTTAAAAATTTAAAAGAAAAATTATCATGGACCTATGTACCAGACATGGGAATGACACAAAAAAACCCGATCCGAGCTTGACAATTTAAAATGTATACCATATTGGTTTTGTGTTGTATTAATTCCGGTGTGTGTCCGCTCAATCACGAACAATAGTGTTTTTTATAAAAGCAAAATAGTGTTTTGGTCATCCGAAAGTAGGCACCTTGTTGGTGGTTAAAATGGTTGTTATTTTGTGTGAATTGTGGAACCGTGACTGGGTGGTTTGACCAAAATGTCCTCAAGTGCATAAAGCTGTTGGGGGAGTCAACATCATGATAAATAAGTATCGGTTGTGATTTAAAAAGAATTTGGTAAAAGGTGATAAAAGATATTTTTTCAAAACAATGATGTTACAAAACGTTATTTTTAATCAATTAAACTCATAATTTAATTTTAATATTTGAGAATCACACGTCGTAAGTAAATTTTTATAGATTTTTTCTTTATTTTTATGATATTTTCAAGTTTATCATTATATTTTTTATAAAAATATTTGCACTATTAAAAAAATCTAAAATTTTATAAAAAAATTTACAAAATTTTTGAAATCACATTCCCCTTTTATAATTTTTTTTAATTATATGCCGTTTTACAAATGATTAAAACCATATGGTACATTTTTTTTAGTTTACCTTTAATGAAAATTGAGGTTATAGGTGGAGGGACCAAGTTTATACTAGTCGGGAATAATGTGATTAGATTTGCAAACGAGTTAAGTGATTTGTCAACATTTTATTTATGATCGATCAACTCGAGTTTGGTTTAGACATTAGCGAGGTAATATAACATTCATAAGTTTTAGTTAAAAGCTTAAAAACATGGCTATAATCTTTTTATTTGTATATTTTAGTAATTAAATTCTTATATATATTGTCCGAGCTAATATAATTATTTGTAACCATATTTTTGTAGTCTTATTATTTAGTTTACTGCTGTTGATTTTATATGTAAATATATATTGAATTTTGTTTTGGCAGGACTATGTATTTAAAAATTATAGAATAAGTTAACTTGACAAATAAGGTTAGTAAATTCGTGAATTTGAATTAAATTTATCAAAAACTTGAATTGATCTAAAAATTTATGAGCGTGGTGAGAAATGAACTTAGCCGAACTCAATTATTTTGATTTCACGCCGAGTTTAACTTATGTAGGTTGATTTGATATAGATTCGGCTCCTTAACATCATCGGTGACAATAGATACTTGGGCTTCAGTTATCCAAATACATGTCGCTTGGGTGGAAGGAGTCTAACTGGGAATCAATCAATACAGCTGTCAAAATTTCAAAAATAGAAGGTGGTTGAAATGGATAGCAATGTCGTTTGAAAACTGAAAGGAGTTGTCGTTCTTGAGGAAGAAGGAGATGCTTGCTTCTTTGGCATTTAACAAGGGCCATTGTGAGCCAAATTTTGCCTCCTCCGAGTAAATCTCGAAATTTCTTCTGCCCATTAAAAGGGCAGCTTTGGGCTAAGAAAACCCATTATTTAAATTATTTTTTAATAAATTCTATGTATTCCTAGTGACGTCAACAAAATAGAGTGTGCTTTACTTATATTCAAGGGCTGAACTACGTGTATAATAAATATTTTGGTCGAATTGGTTAAAATGTATGCCCTCAACCCCCTTACCAAACGGTAAAGGTTCGATTCTTTCACGCTCATGTTCAGTGATGGAGCCGGAAACTCAATAATGGAGGGCACATTTATACATGAAGAATTCTATTTGACTATTTAACGATGATTAAGGTTTGTGTTCAAGTTCGATTTTGGTTCGCTTCAAGCCTTTAATTCAAATCTTATCTATTACGGAAATACAAAACCAAATTGAAATTTCCCAGCTTGGTAAACCAAACTATCTCATTAAATAAAGAATGAATAAGAATTTTGATATCTAAATGAACAAGAATTTTTGTTGTAGATATCTCTAAATCAAGTAAGGTGAAGAATTGAACAATGTAAATACTGTGTACACATGCCTACCATCAAATACTACATAGGAGCATAACAAAACTCAAGCAGGGTGCACTGTCAAATGTGATTGCAGGATTTCAATAGAGAATTAAAACAAATAAATGTTTTTTTTCCCAAATTTCTAATTGATTAATTAAATGGAAGAAAGAAGCCTATTTAGTGTTCCTTCCCTAGAGTCCTACCTAAGCTAAGCAAAGCATCAAGCAAGTTCAGTGAGAAAAAAACTAAACTAAAATTTAATCATTTTATTATGGAATGGGTTTAACAAAATTGTAAACCAAATTCAAAAAATATTAACAATTAAACTTAAATAATACATATCCCTAATATCCCTGAATCAGTACAGGTCTACTTCAAATTTAAAATTTGACTCCATATTCTACTTGATTAAATTAAGGTAAGAGTAAAACTAACCTAAATCAAATAGCCAACACCAAGAAGAGAAATAGATAAAGCTCCGGGCTCCAAGCTCCGATAACGCCGAGGCTCACTGATCGAGAGATTAGAGACGACAAGAGGGAGAAGAAAACTGGTGCTGCCATCGTTTACTCTTGTCTATTAACTTTTGTTATCAATTAATAACCCCCAAACTCCTCCTTCCTCAGTTTTGCTGCTGTTTTGATTTTTCACTGTGGGACACTTATCTCTTCTTTCTTTGTCACATGTATGCCGGAGGGGGAGGGAATTCTGGCGCCAGTGGGGCACGTGCCCCACCGCCCTCACCCCTCCCTCCGCCTCTGCTATGTTTATTTTTTAATAATAAGTCACCATTTTTCATAAATAATTGGATGTAAACTATTTGATATTTATTTTTTGTTAGATCGTTATAGTTACCCATCTAACTTGTTATTATACGTGAACATGATTTTTATTAAATGGTATAGATATATATTACATATATTGGTTCACATTATTTCTTTTAGTATTTGACTGATATATATGTATGCATGTCTATATATATATATATATATATATATATAGAGATATATAGAGAGAGAGAAATGTTAATTTTGACTTTCCCTCAAACTTGATTATGTATCCGCTTTTGCTTACATTTGCAATAAAAATTAGTCGTGGTCAAAGTAATTTTTTTCTATTCGGCATTTATTTTGTTGACACTCTACATTTTCTGCTTTCAGAAAAAATGTTAAGTTTCCTTTTCTATAAATATGATACATATCAAAAATTGAATAGACAATACATAAAGAAACACTACTCGTTAATATAATATTTTATTCATTTTACAGTTATGCATTTCATTTTTTGAACCACTTAGTGTGTTTTTAAATATGCTACTTGTGAGATTGTTGATCGAAAATGGAGTACATAATTTGAATTTTAATTTATCAAAATGATTTAAAATATATAATAGATTATAATAATGATAATGAAATAATTTATAATTAAGGCCATTTAGATTTATCCTTTGTTTCAAAAAGAATTGCAAAATCATTCGCATGACCTAGAGTGAAGCCCGCTGATACATTCATGCATTTAGTCGACGATTGGAAATTTGAACTCCAAGGAACATTCTTATTGTTTGGGCCTCATAACTTGTGAATTTGTTTTCTCGTATTTCAATTGATAAATTTTTGTTTCTATAAAAAAATCTAAAAATTGATTATATGACAAAATTTTAGACAGTTATTTTTCAAACTAAATTTTACGGAGAGCTTTTCAAATTCTGTTCAAGTTTTTCTTCTTTTTGTACAGTCAAAGTGTAACTACAAGTTCAAACTATATTCAGTTGTAAACAACGAGTCATAACAAGCCATATAAACGTACAGTAAATGTTTCCACGATTTTAAACATCATCTTTTCTATAGTACCCTAAAAAATCCATGAAACTGAACAAAATATAAGAAGCCTTGGGATGAATAATTATAAATAGTTTAATGAAACACTATTTTCCACCTAATATATAATTATATCAATTTTATTTTCAAACAAATTCTTATCAAAACTATTGATATTTATTAGATAGGTTTCAATTATAACTTTTAATATATACTTTTCAAATAACGAATAAATAAATTAAATTATTATTTTTTAATATCGTTGATAATTAAAATATTACTCTTATTTATGTATAATTTAATACAATATAACAATATTTAGAAGTACAAATATAATTATAATAAAATAGCTTGTAATAATAATTTTAATAATTATTATAATTAATGAATATTAATAAATTTTATTGTAATATAATATTATTTTAAAATACATGGATTAGTGTATAAATATACTAATAATTAGAATATCTTGTAATAATAATTTTAATTAATACTATAATAAATGATTATCGATAAATTTTATTGTGATATAACATTATTTTAAAATACATGAATTATTGTTATTAATATATTAGTATTTTAAAGTAGTGAAATATTATTTTAAATATTATGGATTATTGTTATTATTATACTGATATTTTAAGGTATATTATTATTATTATTAACATAAATAGTTATTCTTCAATATAGTTTCAAAATATTAAAATTTTAGTATATTTTATTTCAATTCAATTCAGATAAGTTTAGTTTTGAGTTAAAAAAGAGAGTAACCATGGTCTATGTTAGCAATCTGTTTCGTTGTCCAAACTAGACTTGTTCGTCGCGCAGGCTGGGCCGGGTTCAGGGGTTTTTACTAAAAATGTTAATCCAAGCTTGGCCCAAGCCCAAACTTTCAATTTTCGAACTCAGGCCGGGCTTGAACTGGGCTTACAAGGTCATTTCTAACCACGACACAAGCCCATTTTTCATAAATTTTTTATTAAACTAAATAGAAAAATTATAAAATAATCTAAATTTGTTTAAATTTTAAACGTTGTTTACTTAAAATCTTTAATATTTACTACATTTATTGTAACAAAGTATACAAAATTAATAAAATAAAATATAAATTTTAAAATAATTATAACTTTAATGTATAATTTTTTAATAAATAAAATTATTCATCAG
>CATIWQ010120402.1:0-11953 GCA_949673415.1 Euphorbia schlechtendalii | reverse complement strand
AGTGTTGGCATTTATAGCAAAAGTGTCACCATATCAACTGAAAGTGTTATTTCCATATGCATTTACCAACACCTAAAAAATGTCATTAAAAGATAATAAAATGTTACTATAGAGTTCTATGCTAACACATTTTACCATGTAGCAAAAAATGACCAAAAGTGTCGGTATAGGCAGCTATAGCCACATTGCACTTCCCGACTCTTTTTTTTTGGCAAAAGTGTAGGCATTGCTCCTAAGCCAACACATTTTTGCTTTACACGACATTTTTTCGGTGTTGGCATATCCAATATATGGTGTAGGGATGGCTTCAGTTGAATGAGGTGGCGTAAGGGGAGAGATAGAGTCAGTATAATTTACGTTCAATGGTTTGAAGTACCTCAAGTTCATTTTTGCAAACTCCCTACTCAATTAGCTACTAGTGGTTGACATCGAGTCGGTCATTGTTACCTACTAAAACCCTGGTCGGTTAGAAAAGATCCTAAAACATCTAAAGTTAGTTCGAGGCGGCACAAACAACATTTAAATTATTTAAGTGGGTAATTTAGATCTAACAACAAAATTGCAAAAATTTAAAAAACTTCTACGCATGAACAAAGTCCTGGGAAATACGCTACTCAAGGCTATAATCAAAACGAAAGCAGCACATGATTATCCTCATTGATCTATGATATTTCTCAGTAATCTGAAAACTAAATAATAGCAACTAATGTTAGTAAATTTCTATATAGCTAGGACACTTGCCATTAACAAACCATATCCTATCAAGAGGATAAAGATCCATCCACACTAGAATTCTAGGTGATTCACTCTTGGAATCACACTAGGGGACATTTGAAGTGTATTAAAAGGACCCTTGGGGTCACCACATAAGAATACTAAAAACTCATTGCCTCCTCTCTTAATTCCAATTTAACTAAAGCATCAGAGAGGTTATGCCAGTCACACAGCTAGTCCCCATAGCGAAGGTTTCTATTTTGTGGGAACCATTAGGCCACGATTAAAAGCAGTATTAAGGAGTCACTTTAAGTTAGTGAGTTAGCACGTGGAGCCACATTCCAAACTAATTCTTCACCAAGGTATTTCATAATGTTTCCATAGCTCATTATGCGATGGCTGATATCGGATTTAACAACAATAACATCAACTACTACCCAAGCACATAGCAGTAGATATAGAGTGCAAGTCCGTGCCACATTAGCAATCCAAAGGAACAAATCAAGATTGAGAGACAACTGACTAAGGAGCTTAAACTAACTAATCTAGGTGCCAAAATAACAACTTTAAACTGCCTAACATTCTGCATAACAGACTACTTGTAGCTTCACTACCACTTTGTAATATGTTCTGATCGATAATTGTGAAAAAAAAATCAATATTTTTTTCAATATATGTTCTATCATTTTTAGTGTTAAAAATTTTGCTACTAATTCTCAAATTGTCATTCGGGATTAAAATATAAGGGGTTTAGCTTTGTACTCCACCAAGTTGTATTTTTGACATCCTAAACCATTTTCATTTAAGAAAGACCCTATTCTCTTCAACTACAATTCAATTAAGTTCAGTTAAGTTCAGTTAAGTTAAGTTCAGTTAAGTTCAGCTATGTGTAGTTTTAAGTTTACACTAAAATAAGTTCAGTTAAGTTAAGTTCAGTTAAGTTCAGTTAAGCTAAGTTAAGTTAAGTTTAGTTCAGTTCAGCTTTCAGAAGTTGAAGAGAATAGAGCAAAAAATTCATGGATTAGCCTATGGCTTTTTATTACATTTTTAGGTAAATGCCTATGATACAATATATAAATTTCACCCAAACTTTTCCTCAAGTTTCAATTTTACATCATTATGTAAAAACTGTTTCAAATTTTCTTGTTTACGTTCTACATAGATAATTGGTATATATCAGGTACATAACAGATATGCTAAAATAGTTTAGATGAACATAATAGATGTGTTAAACCAAGTATATAACATGTATATAATAGATTTATATAGCAGACATATAACAGAAATACAACACATTTACATATAATAGATATATAACAGGTATATATACAGAACGTAAAAATGTAAAATCAAAACATAAGAACGTAAAAATGTAAAATCAGAGCATAAAAAATATAAAAAAAATAATTTCTTAAGAATATATTTTTGTAAATAGTAAACCAAAACAAGAATAAAATCGACAATTTCCCCTTTTTATTATAACTTTTCTCATTTCCAAAATCTATATGGACGATTATCCATTTTTTTCTCATATATATTTTTAAATAAGAATAGATTCTTAGATATAATATTTATTTTGCAGAAAATAATTACTGGGTAGTCAAATATTTTGAATGACTTATTAATTATTTCTGTGATTGATTTGAAATTTTATGAAGTTTCAGTAATATGATATTTGTATATCAATAGTATCGATAGTATATGGCTTTAAGAATTTTGAAACATATGAAATATATCGGAGATTTTTTGAAGTATTTGATTAATTGAATTAATTAGGTATTCTATTTTATTAATAACTTGAATTTAATTAACTAGTGTACTGCTAATGATTTCTTACTGATTAATTCCAAATGAACTAATCAAACAGATTTATTGTTACTCTTTTTTTCCATGTCTAGAAAACTTTCATTTGTATTATCCATTAAAAAATATTTAACGTGGTCTTACTAATGAAATAACTGAAAACGACTTATTGTGGGCAAAATCATTCCCCTGGTCTTATTATAAATTAAATCCCTGAAACATTTATGAAAAGAAAACACAAAGAGATGCATTGCACTTATAAGGCTTATTGTCATTTTCAATTCCATTATCATAAACATTATTGTCTTACATATTGATACTTCTCAAAAATTTAGCCTTGATAAATTATATCTATGACTAACATATAATAGAATCATTATTATAACAAAACATTACTATCTAGCTTTTTGATGTTGCTACTAGCCCCTCATATTAAAATTGCTTTTGTACACTGGGTTTCGATATTCAGTTTTGGACTATTTTTTTATTTGTAATATTTTCTTATAAAATATAGGTTCTGTAAATCTTAAATTTTGCAAAACTCAAAAAGAATTCTTTTTTCTTTTACATGAAAAGAAAAACATTTTTTAATTCTCAAAAATTTAATCTTCTACTACTAATGTGAGTATTCTAAAATTTTTTGTAACTACTAAGATAAATTATATCCATTAATAATATATAATAGAATCATTATTATAACAAAACATTAGTTATTACCATCTAGCTTTTTGATGTTGCTAATAGCCCCTCAGATTCGGCTTAAAAATGCTTTTGTAGACTGTGTTTGGACACTCAATTTTAGACTATTTTTTTATTTGTCATGTTTTTTTATAAAAATTTTGGTTCTACAAATATTTAATTTTACAAAATTCAAAAAGAAATTTTTTTCTTTTACATGAAAAGAAGAAACATTTTTTCATTTTACCTTTTTAGTTGACTTTGTCAACCCTTATAACTACCTTCTCTCTTTTATTTAATTTGAATTTCACAACTTCAAATGTCTATATCTCACAAACCATTGATTTTTTTAATCGATACTTTAAAATATTTTGTTAATCTTAATTTTATCTTTAAAATAACATACACTTTGACTTTTTAAAAAAAAAAACAATGTTTCACAATCTTATACAGCGTATAATCGTGGTATAATGCCCTTTTTAATTACCTTTTCCTAAAGGTGTTCTACATAGTATAAAGTTGTATATATATATATATATATATATATATATATCTCTCTCTCTCTCTCTCTCTCTCTCTCTCTCTCTCTCTCTCTCCTTTATGTTCATAATAGGATCGATTTCCCCATAAAATTTGTGGAATGAAGATCTTAAACCTGATATGAAAGCTCTTTATACATGATATAATAGTGGTTATGTTTACATCAAAACTCACTTTCCAATAAAAATAATTTATCATATTATAATAATTGTATAATACCCGTTTTACAACTTTTTCATGAATGTGTTATACATTATATAAGAGTGGTATAATGTTTTCAATATAGTCATTTTTAAAATACATTTTACCACTCTCATTCATCATATAACACCTTGATGAAATATTTTTTTTATTATACAACTATGATAATATGAATAATATTGCGATAAATTTTTTTATTTTTTTGAAAAATTCAAAGTGTAAGTCATTTTAAAGATAAAATTAAGACGAACAAAATATTTTAAAGTATCGAATAAAAAAATCAACGGTTTGTGAGATATGAAGGTTTGAAGTTGCGAAATTTAAATTCAATATGAGAAAGAATGTATTTACAAGGGATAAATGTCAAAACAAAAAAAGAATCTTATAAAATAACAAAGTGAATGTTAATTTTTCATTGTTGTAAAAGCAATAAAATCTAATTTTTTTAGGTATATGGTTTAATTACCCCTCAATTTCTTACTAACTCCGCCCATGCATGAACCTGTTAAAGCACAAACTTTTATTGCCCTGCTTAAAAGAATTTTTAAATATCAAACCCTTTCTAATGAATAATAATTTTATTCATTATATAATTATTTATATTATATTCAATAACTATTTTTGGCATTTATATTTTGACTTATTAAACTTTTAAGCTTTACCAATATATATTTTTATGAACTAAAAAATTCTATTAAAGAATCTAATAGATGTAATAGTTAAATATATTTGTATTTACCCTTTTATTTCTATTTACTAACTTAAAACAATAAAAGGAAAAATTATGCATTGCTCTAGGCTGGGTTTGGACGGAATTTTTGGGTAAAGGTCAGGAAATTCTGCTCGATCCGCATGACAAACAAGTCAATTGTTAGTGATGTTATACTAAAAGTGATAATTTATTTCTTCGAAATAACTAAAATCATCTATTCAAATATGATATTTCTACGGTGATTTTGTGTTTTATGAAATGTAATGACTACTGCTAATTAGACTTGTTTCAATTGATACATCAACAAATTTGGATGAGAATAATCAGGGATACCTGGATGTCGCTCTCAATTTCAAAAAGTCTCTGGCAGCTTCCTAAAATTGGCAAAAATAGCACTCTTGAGTCCCTCAGTGTCATATGTAATCTTTTGGTTGGAGGGAGAAACATAACAAATTTGACATCATTTACAAGTCAAACCAACCAAAGGTGACTTATGGCACGAGGGAGCTCGCGAGTACACTTATGCTAAGTTTAGGAGGTTGGTAAGAACTTTTAAAAGTTGAGGATGATATCTAGTAAAAAGTGTCAAGTTTGGGAGGCTACCTATGCATTTGATATTTTACAAAGTTACCATAGAAAACATTGTTAAGTAATACTAATAATCAAACATTTAAACACTATTTTTTAAAGGCTTGATGCAAAACTACAAATAGATAAATAAAAACTCGCTAGTATTCCGATGTGATTCAAGCCCATGACCTCTATTTATTATAGTCATAATTAGATGCTCAACCACCTATGTTAAGTCATTCCCAAAAATGTTTGATGAACCCAATAATGTTCTTAGACACCTAGTTCAGTAGCTATTAATATTATATATTTATAGGTTAAATGCATCAAAACCCCTCTAAATTTGATAATTTTTGTAGATATTACCTTGAACTTTTATAATTTCACTTAACCCCATGAACTTTAGTAAAAGTGCAGTCTTTTGGCCTCTCAATGTCACGTGTCAAATTATGATTAGAGTGAGTAGAATAAAAAAAATAACATCTTTAAAAAGTCATACCAACCATAATCTGACACATAACACTAAGGGAGGGCAAACTAATGCACTTAAATGAAATTTTAATAGATCAGAGTGGCATCATAAAAAAATTGTCAAGGAAATCTTGATGCATTTTTCCTATATTATATTAGAAATTATTTGCATGTAATAATATAAAAAAAATATCTATATATGCGTCATTATTTGCAAAATATTTGTTAGGAATTTCGGTTTTTTGACATAGCAAATTGAAATCTGAGGATCATCTCTTTAATTAGGTCTCTGCAATACTCAAAGCCGAGTTAATCGACAAATGAGCGGGACATCATTCGTGAAAGTAAAAAAATGACCAAAAACATATATAGCTCCCCCACCTTTCACCGATCCATCTAATGCCCCTTATCCTTTAAAAAGGACCCTGTAGCTTTCTCTCCTTTGAAAAAATGCACCTCCCGACTCCCTCAATTAGACTAAACCACTCTCAGCTCGGAGAGTGAGATATATTCTCCCATACATGGTAAAAGGTTGAAAAGTTAACACAATAGTAGACTGACACGTGGCATGAAGGGTAAAAGTTACAAAAAAGTCCCTAAAACAATTCCATTAAAACCCTTTAATTTTTCAAATTTGCATATCTATCTTCATCTTCATCAACCCATATAATTCTCAAAACCAAATCAAAACACCAGTTTCATCATCAAACCTATATAGATTTGGAAAGTTAGTATAAATGTCATTTGATTTGTTTTATATTTGGTTTTTTGGAGAAAAAGAAAGGAAATGATAAAAAAAAAGTAAAGAGGTAAGTTGAATTTTTTTTCCGGAAATTCATGAATTTTCTAGGAAAACTCATGAATTTTCCCGGAAAATGCATATATTTTCACGGAAAAACACAGAATCTTCAAAACTTCACAAAACTTACTAAACTTTGATTCTCTAAGTCCTCCGGTGAAAAAATGAAGAATCTTTATCGAAAAAGTTGTTAAAATCTCATCATTTTGATGAAATAAGAATTTGTAAAGAAAAAATCCAAAAAATTGCAAAAATTTCAAAGGAAGAAGATGAAAAAAGTCAACACTCACTACCTAATTCAACGCATGCCACATTAGCTGCCATGTCAGATGGAGGGAGCCAAGAGGTGCACTTTTTGAAAGGATAGGGAGCTACAGGGTCCTTTTGAAAGGATAGGGGCAGTAGGTGGATTGGGGAAAGGTGAGGGAGTTGTTGATGTGTTTGACCTAAAAAATTATTTAATTTGTACTTACACTTTCAAAATATAGGTGTTATGTTTAGGAGCACCTACCTCAGAAAAATAATAGGTCAATTTCTGGTTGGTTAATACTTTTCAATTATGTCATTTTTCTGATTTTTCTATCTTCAACCACAAACTCATTTATAATGTTCAAGGGTTAACGAGTGCACTTTTTGCCAAGTTGATTGGATTAGTATAAGGACATGTGTAAGTTAGGGAGATATTTGACAAAACTTGCACGAGGTAAACTTTTTCTTTTAAAGCGGAAGAGGTTGAATGCAAATTCAGGGCAGACATCCCAACTATGTTGACACCCCCGCTTGCCTACAAGGCACCCAACCGTATGATATTAAAGAGAGCGTGTCACAAATTGTAAATCACCAAGATAATTACATAGTTGTCATATACAAAGGATGATCGGATCGATTAAGAGGTCTAAAGCTAAAAAAGAAATAATCTTATTCCTATTCTTAAAAAATAACCAACAATGATGAATGTTAGCTACTAACAAATCTTTGTTTCGTAAGGTTCCTTCGAATACAAACTTGTTTCTTCTTTTCCAAATGCCTTGTGCTATAGAAAAACAATCCGTTGTTACAAATTCTTTCTTAATACCCGATATGAAAAGAAACCTCCAAAATAATAAGAAGTCATAAGCTCGGTCAGGAATAGTAATCGAAACCCCCAGCCATACAAGAGCCTTACACCAAATAAGCCAATTATCATGTTAGAAGAGGAGCATGTGATCAAGGGACTCATTCTCTAGACAAAACATGCATGTAGAATCTAACAATGATGAGTAACCCCTCCGAAAGAGAAATTCTCTTATCGATAGTCTCCTATGGAATAAAAGCCAAGCAAAGAAACGTATTTGAGGGAGCATGCTATTGTTCTAAATCAGCTCGAAGGACAATGAAGGGCTCGGCCAACTTCCATTTTTCATTATACACGGCATAAAACGATGTGTGGCTATTGAAAAAGTCTTTTTAGGTATAGGGTTCCATAAGAAATGATCAAGAGAAGGTGAGAAATTCAGCATGACTTGCTGCTCAAGTGAACCATCGCTAACCGAGGGAGGGAAGATTGACGGGATATTCTGTAGGATCAAACACTTCAGCTCCAAATAGTGATTGCTTTTAGACATACGTAACCTTCTAAGCCATAGTGGTCTGCATTTGTTCACCTTACCCAACATCACAATGTATACCTTACGAACCAATTCTAATTCCATTAAACTAAGCTCCTAGAGATCTTCGAAGAGAACCTTTTGTTACACATGATGTATGCCCTAGAGGCAATTAGGGTGATATATCTTTATTAGCTATAACTTACAAACAGTTTCGAATTATTATTAATAATAACTAAGGAATCTTTGTTGCTTATAAATGTTATCTGTTAATTTATGTATCTCACTGGTATCATATATGTATAGTATTAAATATGTATATGCACATTAATGAGACAAAGTCCACGACTACTTCATAGCGTCAAAGTGCAAGGACATAATGGGAGCTATGTGGTGTGAGAACTACACATACATGTTACTATGAATAGTCTAAATATCCTTAGTCATAGTTTTATTGAGACTGGACATCAATGGAATGGATAGATTAGCATGTGTAGGCTTACTCCTTGGATTAGATCCGAGTAGCCAATCTCACGAGTTGAAGGCGGTACCTTGAGTTAACACAAGAATGTATTCGGGTAATTCATTGCAGATCATTATAAGATAGACAATCAGAAATAACTATATCCATGTGTTGGTGTTATGTCTTATTGCAGTAGTAATACAAGTATCCTCAAACCTGAGATACTGGTTACCTTGTGTAGGAGTTCCTATATTTTGGGTCATACTTATTCATACCTTGGCTATCAGGATGACACAGGTGATTACGGGTAGAGTGATGATCACATGTTGGTAAGCCGAGTAGTCAAGATGGGATTCATCACTCCTAATATAGTGATATAATGGGAGATGTACCTTAGGGGCCCTACGGCTATAATATGAGCAAACACTTAATCCGAGCACAATAAACTAGATGGTACTTAACTTGATGGAAGGAGTGTATTATATTGGTTACTACTGCAAAACTGGATCAAGTCACATGCATGTGACGTTCCAAGTTAGGGGATCATATGCCTTTGCTAGAAAGCCCATTTGATCGTCTAGAGTTATTGGGTTCCATATCGATCTAGAATACTAAGCCTAAAGGTTCATGGATGGGAAGCCAAAGTTAGGTTAACCTTTAGCTGCTCTATACTTTGGGATCCTATGAAGTCACACACGTTGGGTCTTTATCAGAGTAAGTAAAGAACCTATTAACTTGTTTATGCTAAAAATACCAGTTGTTGAATTCGTTAGAAGAATTATTAATTTGTTGGACTGAATTAATAATTAAAGAAAATAAAGAGAAAGTAGGGAAAAATTACACAGAGCAAAGCAAGGGAATTTATCCCATTGCGAGTGAGCTCTAAACAAACACGGGTTGTTCAAAGTGGGGACTGCACGGCTACCCTGCGAGCTGCAAAGCTCGCAGGCTGCTAGCGCACGAGGTAAGCTCACAAGTGCTGCCCATGGCAGCACTTACGCAGGCTTGCTGTGCAAGCCCGGTAGCGTGCCGGAAGCATGGGCTTGTGGTGCTTATAGCAACAAGGCATGCCCGCAAGGGCATACTTCAGCTTAGCTTTTCTCTTCGAGTTCAACATCTCTCTCTTTGTTTGTGATGTGAGATCCTCCATGAGTTTTTCCAAACAAACAAGGAATTCTTTTGAAGGCTCTTTCTAAAGTGAGCCTTCTTGATTTATTTTTAGGTTGGTCTTCGAGCGATCTAACAGCTGCTATTTACTAACGGGTTCTTTCTCAATGAGATTTTGGTTGGTGAAGATCCATGTGGATCAATCATAAAGGATCTCTTAGTTTAGAAGCTCATGCTAACAAATTTTTGTTGAATTGCTCTAACGGAACATCATCACCAAAAGAGACAAAGCACATATTAATCAGTAATGCTCTAAACTTAGATGCTAGGTTTCTTTTATAAGCATTATAAACCTAAAAGCATCTATGGAATGTTTTAACCTAGATTATATCAATCATGGCATGCTTAGCAGATCCTTAGGTTTAATTTAAGTTTTGAAATTCCACCTTGCAACGTTTGCATGTTCAATTACTGTCTTGATTAACCAGTAGTTGTATCATAGCCCTCCTTATACTATGCATGATTGATAATAATGTGTTAAAGTGTTGTTTTTTATGAATTGATTAAAGTATGATATGCATGGCTTAGGGTTCAATTCCTATTATAGAAAATGATGTGATAATTAGATTAAGGTTTTGCTCAAACTTAGTCTAGGTGATTATCATATAAATTATCAATGTTTTACCACACGTGTAAATGCTTTGATTGAGGGTCATCGCGTACTTTACTTAATTAAAGAATGAAATCTTTAAATCATCGTTTTTCATGATACAACGAATTGAAGTACCCATGGTTATTTTAGTAAGGATTGGACTTGGCTTCTCATTCACTTTAAGGAAGACCTCTCATACTTGGAATAATCCATCGGTATTAGATTCAATAGTACTTAAGGAACTTTTATGACTTAGTCAATTTCTAGTATGGGAATTAGATTCTGAATATGGTTTTACAAACATGGTTTAAATTGTTAAATTAAAACTTATAGACATATGTGCAATAACTTAAACATGGACCTTGTTTGCTTTACATGATATGTGGAGTCTTGTCATAATGGAATGCTTATGATATACCAATCCTGAGCATTTTCCCGTAGAGTTAATATTCCAAATAGCCCTTAATTATTATTTTCATAATCATATCCATCGCATAAGACCTAGACTAGGGCGAGACCAGCGGCACCAATAAAATCTCCACAACAATATTAAGGCGGTATATAATAAGTGTATAATTACAGTTATTATCATACAAATTTTATATAATAACACTATAGTTTAAGTCATTTTTATACTTCATATAAAAGATTTCACGTGGTACGTAGTTGTTTTTTATGCAAATGCAGATACTAGGTAAATCTTGGGGTAAAATGATCTAAAGTGGAATTCTATGAAAAAGAGTGAAAAAGGTACAAAAAGATGTGTGGAACTCAAAGATTTGACTTAGGATTGAAGCTATTAAAGATCGGTGAAGTTGCAAGGAGAATTCTGAAGAAAAAGCATTTCAC
The DNA here is from genome assembly GCA_949673415.1 of Euphorbia schlechtendalii. Lineage (NCBI taxonomy): Eukaryota > Viridiplantae > Streptophyta > Magnoliopsida > Malpighiales > Euphorbiaceae > Euphorbia > Euphorbia schlechtendalii. Next base: position 808 of record CATIWQ010120402.1, on the reverse strand, counting down.
AGTCACGACAATCATTCGAGGTCTTGACTTGTTCTTCTTTGAAACAGAAGTCTACCAATAAAAGTTTCACGGTCATTACATGTATATCGTGGTCACAACTTGGATAGTTTTCTGGTTTTATCTTCTTAACTACCAACCGCCAAATAAGCATGATCAACCGCCATCAACTACCAACGAAAAGACACTTATCAGAAGTTAACAAATTACGAAAAGGTGCTTATCCATTGTGGATTAAATCAAAGCTTCTCAACCAATCACAATCAAGAGATGCAATATTTCACAAATGGACACAACCCTTCATTTGGATAGACGCAACCCTTCTAACTCTATAAATAAGGCTCCAAACATCACAAATTTCGTGTATCACAGTGGGGCCAACAAGAGAGGGAAAATATTAGAGTGCATGAGAGAAATAAAGTGCGTGTATAGATAGAGAGTTCGCTATGTTCATAAGAGTTAGTGAGAAAATGTTTGAGTTATTCGAATCCTTGTTTGATCACTAGATTTCTCTATATTCTCGAGCGATTGTTGTATAAGTGTACTTGAAAATCACTTATCAATAAAAGTTTTCATTCTTCAATATTCAATTTTTCTATATTCGCAAAGAATAACATCCTAGCAGAGGTTATGTACAGGCCGAGATCGAATATAAAGCAGACGCAGGAATTGCGGGAATTAACGACTCCCATTAAAGAGTGGATACGGTTTGATCAACTTTAGCTTTCACTTGCATACCTTACAACTTTGCTTTGCTTTCTACTTATACTTTCTATTTCAAAGTTTATGATATGTCTATGTGTCATAATGC
>CATIWQ010120399.1:0-10068 GCA_949673415.1 Euphorbia schlechtendalii | reverse complement strand
ACAGGACTCTAATTCCTGGAAAGAGCTAATCCAGGTGGCGACTCCACACTGAGAGACGGCGGATTCGGGTTCGGACCGATCTTAAACGTTTTCGCCTTTTTCTCTTTTTAACCTTTTTCCGGGTCCCAGACTCGGTGCTTTTCTTCATCTGTTTTCAAAACACCCCGGTGGACCGCGCCTATGATTTCGCGCGCTCTCGGCCCACCGCTCCGTGTCGTCCGCTCACAGGAAGCATCTTATTTTAGCAATCCTTTAGAAATCCCATATACTTATCCAGCACTTTCCTTATCAACTTATATTCTTTTCCTTGATGATGATAGACTAGGCAGTCCTTCCTATTGTTCTTCCACACCAATGTGACCAACATCTCCATACAGTTTCCACATTATTTCCTAGAGACATATTTGAGTAATTGACAAAGTTAAGAATTCTTAGATAATACATTACTCTGTCATAAACTCTAAGGCTGATGAAACTGTTCCTATGAATTGTGTAGGAACTTTTGTATTCAGTATCCTTGATAACTTTAAAATGATCTCCTTCCTCACGAGAATGGATCGAGAATGGTGCCTTGTACCATTCTTATAGGTTTGTTGGAGGACCTAGATTAGATTTGTTTATGAAAACCATTGTAAAATGAAAGAAATTCTGAAAAAATGAGGTAGTTTCAGATTTGGAATTGAATTGTAATTGGAAAGGTTAGTTGCACTTCATTCTTCTTCCCTCGAGATTTCCCTTTCTCTTCATCTATCAGCTTCCACTCTTTCATCCCATGATTTCCAATCATAGGTGATCTTATCCACTCCAATGCACCTGACAAGAAATCCATACTCGAAGAAAACTTCCATTTTTAATTTCAGAATCTTGTTTTCATCAGTAAAGACTTCAGTGGAATAGGGTATTCTCCCAATTTTTCCCAACAGATTTGCCATCATTCAACACCCATATTCTGTCATTCTAGGATTTTGTGCGGTAAATATAAGTGTCTCCATCATAATCTCCAAAATATCAACAGGTGTGTCATTCCAAATTGCTTCCATCACAAACAATTCTTTAGGAATGACAAGATCGAAAGTTACCTTGCCAAATAATGCTCCACTTAGATAAAAGTGTAATGCTAGCAAACAAGGATCACAGATCCACTGGCTATAGGTAGATTCTTGTTTGAACTCGGTTTGGCCAGTCAGGCGATTCCATGTTGGTAAGGGATCCCACCCAGGAAGCATCTTGTTGTAGCAATCCTTTGGAAATCCCATATACTTATCCAGCGCTTTCCTTGTCAACTTATATTCTTTTCCGTTATGATGATAGACTAGGCAGTCCTTCCTATCATTCTTCCACACCAATGTGACCAACATCTCTATACAGTTATCCACACTATTTCTCATATATGTATTTGAGTAATTGACAAAGTTAAGAATTCTTAGATAATACAAAACTCTGTCATAAACTTCAAGGCTGATGAAACTGTTCCTATGAATTGTGTAGGAACTTTTGTATTCAGCATCCTTGATAACTTCAAAATGATCTCCTTCCTCATGAGAATGGATCGGGAATGGTGCCTCGTACCATTCTTGTAGGTTTGTTGGAGGACCTAGATTAGATTTGTTTGCGAAAACCATTGTAAAATGAAAGAAATTTTTAAAAAAATGAGGTAGTTTCAGTTTTGGAATTGAATTGTGATTAGAAAGGTAGAAATTCAAATTGTAGAAGTGAGTAATTGATGAACACTCGCACATCAATTTTAAAGAGGTTTGAGGAATAACCGTTGAATATCTACTAAATTGCTGCAGTTATCACATAAGTCACGATCATGACTTACAAAATTTGAGAAATAGAAAGTTTTAATTAGGGATTCACGAGCGCGAATGGGGGTTGCGAACACAAATAGGAAAAATAGAAGAATTTTTCTATTTATCGATAATTCAGACGTATTAATATGACATATCACCTCCAACATAATTATTTCATATTCTTTTTCACATCCAAGTTAGGATTGACAAATTGTACAGTTTAGGAAATAAACAAATAGATTTAAAATTGGAAAATGTACCGTAGTCTCTGAATTTTTTATCTCTAAGAACGCACTTACCCTCCTTGGCAACGGTGCCAAAAACTTGATCGCAAGATTTTGACTATACTCGTTTCGATAGGCTTATATTCGGTAACGGTGACAAAAACCTTGTTCCCCACTTTTCTATCTATAAGATAAAAGTTCAAAATATGAATATACCGCTTATCAAATAGAAAAATGATAACCACTGCAGGTATACAGTTTCGATGTTGTTTTAAAAAATATCGATCCCACAGGGAAGGAATTCAGTTCTAAAGACCAACTAGAGTTACAGAACAAAAGAAATAAAATATATTGTACGGTTTGGATGCTTTGGTTTATAGACTGATGAGTAGACAGGTGCACGAATAGATTAGAGAAGATGTAAACTATATAGATATTCCCTAAGAATAAGTATAGTAGAGAAAAACATGTAAAATCATCAAGAAGATTACATACACTAGATAACTTAAAAAAAATGATTCTAGATGCCCTAATATTCAATAATTCACCGCAGAGCAACACATGAGATGACTTTTCTAAATCTAGGGTAAATGAATTATGACACTTATAAGAACCTGGATAACAATAATACTATGCTTGGTATTGGTCGCTCTCACATGACTATATTTAGCAAGTTACAATTCCAAAAATGTTGGCTCACTAAACAACATTATAATCACAGATCTAATGATTATACACAATCTTGTTAACCCCGAAATTACTCTTAAAGTTAACTCGAAAGTATATAACTTGATTAATATAAATGACGCAAGATGAAATACTTGTTATGACACATAGACATATCATAAATTTCGAAATAGAAAGTATAAGCAGAAAACAAAGTAAAGTTGTAAGGTATGCAAGTGAAAGCTAAAGTTGATCAAATCGTATCCAATCTTTAATGGGAGTTGTCAATTCCCACAATTCCTATGTCTACTTTGAATTCGGTCTCGACTCATACAGAACCTCCGCTAGGATGCTATTCTTTGTGAATATCAAATAAAAGAATGTTGAAGAATGAAAACTTTAAGTGCTTTGCAATTACACTTATACAACAATCGCTCAAATTTGTGTAGAAATCTAGTGATCGAAATAAGTATCGAATCACTTATACATTTTTCTCACTAAGACTTTGAACGTAGCGAAATCTAGATATTTTCACTCTCTATCTATGCACGCATACTGTCATTCAATGCCTACTATTCATTGCCGACACCACGCCACCATACATAAAATTGGTTAGATTTTGAATCCTATTTATAGAGTACAAAGGGTTGCGTCTATCTAATCGAAGAGTCGTGTCCATTGGCAAAGCGTTGCATCACTTTAATATGATTTGATGTAAAGATTCATCCTCATCCACAATGGAAATGCACCTTTTCATGATTGATTGACTTCCAAAACGTGTCTTTTCGGTAGACACTCGATGGCGGTTGATCGTTCTTACCCGGTGGTTGGTAGTTGAGAAGAGATAAACAATAACCATCACAAATCGTGAGCGCGAATCACATGTCACGATCATGAATAATGATTTGTAAATTTCTGCTTATGAAGAGTAACAAGTCACGACCGCGAATGGGTGTTACGATCGTGAACCATGCTTTTCTTCATAATTTTTCTTTTCTATTTTACCGATTTTTGACAACTCCGATCCTAAGCCAAATCCTTGTGTTCCACGCATCTTTTTGCAACTTTTTCACTCTTTTTCCATAGAATTCCATCTTTAATCATTTTACTCCCAAGATTCACCTAGTTTTTGCACTTGCATAAAAAACAACTACATACCACGTGAAATCTTTTATATGAAGTATAAAATGACTCAAAACCATATCATTTTATGATTGAAAATATCATGATAATAAGTGTAATTATGCACTTATTAATTCGAGAGTGTGACTTAGCCAATCGCGAGTAGGAATCACTATCGTGACATGGTCGTGACTTATGCTTTTCTTTATGATTCTTCTTTGCAACTTTACCGATCTTTGACAACTTCGATCCTAAGCCAATTACTTACATTCCACGTATCTTTTTACACATTTTTCACTCTTTTTGCATAGAATTCCATCTTTAATCATTTCACTCCCAAGATTCACTTAGTTTTTGCACTTGCATAAAAAATAACTACATACCACGAGAAATCTTTTATGAAGTATAAAATGACTCTAAACCACATCATTTTATAAGTAATAATATCAAGATAATAATTGCAATTATACACTTACCACACCCCCACACTTAACTTTTGCATTGTCCTCAAGGTAAACAAACAGAAGTGTATAAAATAGTAATTCAAGTTCGTACCTCATTTGGAGAAAGACTATTGTAGTGAGTACCACATTCCCACGTTGCACAAGGTTCAAGTAAAGTATACGAAATTTCCCACAAATTAGTAATGTGCAATTTATATAGTCTAGTTGCATACCTTTACTCTTAATGGAGGGTCAACCGAATTGCATCTTCATATAAGTGTTATATGCTTACTCGAATTTTTCCTTCTCTCAAGTGTAGTATAAAGTATTAAGGAAAAGGGAGTACACTTTGGAAAGTTTGATTTTAAGGCATTTTTAGGTAACCTAGGATGCTAAACACTCTTAGTGGTTTCATTTTATACTCCATACGATTCTCCCCTTTTTTTGGTTGTTCATTTTATGCTCCATACCACTTTCTCTCATTTTTTTCTTTTAAGCATATGTTTTTGAAGTACAGATTTGTACTTTGCACCCCTATTTTTCATACTATGCTACTTTTTCTTTTTTCACTCATTGAATGGTTATAGTTTTTGCTTTGTACCATTCCTCACCTTTTGCATAACTCATTGGTTATCCTCTCTTTCTTTTGATTTTTCTCTCTTAATACCCTCATCCTTTATTGATCACTTTCAAAGTATCATGGCTATAGTTTCCCTACACTTTAGACACACTCAATATTTATAGGATGTATTCAAGAATAACATATAAAACTCATAGTAAGACCACTACTAGATATTACTCCACTCAAAACTTATCGGTAGCATTAAACTAAAACTATATAACTTATACTAATTCATGTTGCATTGAAATTATATCGAAACTTGCTTGGAATGTTGCTATTGAATGTTACTCACCACTCATCCTTACTAAATGCTAAATGTTGCGCTAATCTACTAGAGCGCTCACACTCTCAATGTGCGCTCATACTCGAAACAAAAATTTTGTTCGAAATATGCACCAACATTGAACTTGTAATACCTAACACTCACATTAACCTTGGAATTTATGTTAGTATTGTATCGGTATGGACAAGGTATAAATAACACAAAATCAAGAAAATTTTCATTCTTCAATTTTTTTAATTTTATTTGATTTTTTTGGATTTTTGGATTTATACAAGTGCCCCCCCACACTAGAGAACATAATGTCGTCATTGTGAGAGACTTAATTAGAAACAAAAAGAACGAAACTAAACAAACAATGTGCCTGGCAATTTGATCTCCAGAATGCACTTGACTTCCCTGGCAAAGGTGCCAAAAACTTGTTCGCCACTTTTCTACTGATAATATTAAAATTCCAAATATGAATAGGTGTTGTCAGTATCACTTATCAAATAGAAAAATTATGAAAAATGCAAGTATACAGTTGCGATGTAGTTTTAAAAATATCAATCCCACAGGGAAGGAATTTAGTTCTAAGGATCAATTAGAGTTACGGAACAAAAGAAAATAAAATAAGTTAAGGGTTTTGAATGGCTGACTGATGAATGGACAGATGCATGAACATATTAGATGCAACGTATATACATATTCCCTGAGAACAAGTATAGTAGAGTAAAATATAAAAAACAATCAAGAATGTGTTATGCACTAGATAACTTCAACAAACTCGGTTCTAGACACCCAAATATCCTATAATTCACCAGAGAGAAACACATGAACTGACTTTTCTAAATCTAGGGTAAACGAATTATGACACTTATAAATATCCGGACAACAATAATACCATGCTTAGTACTGTTCGCTCTCACATAGCCATATTTAGCAAGTTACCACTAAAAAAATGTTAGCTCACTAAACAGCGTCATAATCACAGATCCAGTGATTATACACAATCTTGTTAACCTCGAAACTACTCTTAAAGTCAACTCAAAAGCATATAACTTTATTTATATAAGTGACGTAAGACGAAATACTCATTATGACACATAGACATATCATAAACTTTGAATTAGAAAGTATAAGTAGAAAAAAGTAAAGTTGTAAGGTATGCAAGTGAAAGCTAAAGTTGATCAAACCGTATCCACTCTTTAATGGGAGTCATCAATTCCCACAGTTCATGCTTCTACTTTGAATTTGGTCTCGACTAGTATAGAACCTCCGCTAGGATACTATTCTTTGTGAATATTAAACAAATGAATTATAAGTGCTTTGCAATTACACTCATACAACAATCGCTCGAATTTTCAGAGAAATCTAGTGATTGAAACAAGAATCGAATCACTTATACATTTTTCCCTCTAACACTTTAAACTAGCGAAATCTATATGGATTTCACTCTCTATCATGTATCATATGCTTTGTCGATTTTCACCATTATACATTACACAAAATTGGTTAATTTGAACCTCTATTTATAGGTGTGAAAGGTTGTGTTTATCCAAATGAATAGTCATGTCCATTGGTTAAGGGTTGCATTATCTTCATGTGATTGGATGCAAGATTTCATTCTTCTCTTCAATGGAAAAACACCTTTTCATGGTTCATTATCTCTAAGAGGTGTCTTTTCATTTGACAGTTGATGGCGGTTGATGGTGGTTGATCGTTCTTATCCGACGGTTGGAAGTTGAGAAGAGTTGATCAAATCCGTCACGATTTGATAGCGTGACATACATGTCATGATTGTGAATGTAAGTTGGTAACTTACTGCTTGTGAAGAATGATAAGTCACGATCGCAGTAGATATTCGCCAGCGTGACTTAGCCAATCGAGAGTAGGATTCACTATCGTGACATGGTCGTGACTTATGCCTTTCTTCTTGATTCTTCTTTGCAGCTTTACCGATCTTTGATAACTTCGATCCTAAGCCAGTTCCTTGCATTCCATGCATCTTTTTGCACTTTTTTCACTCTTCTGCATAGAATTCCATCTTTAATCATTTCACTCCCAAGATTCACCTAGTTTTTGTACTTGCATAAAAAACAACTACATACCACATGAAATCTTTTATATGAAGTATAAAATGACTCTAAACCACATTATTTTATAAGTAAAAATATCAAGATAATAATTATAATTATACACTTATCAACTATAGGGTTCTATGCCAACATTTTTTAACATGTGGTAAAAAATGACCAAAAGTGTCGGTATAGGGAAAAGTGTCGGTATAGGGAGCTATAGCCACTTTGCACTTCTCAACTCTTTTTTTGGCAAAAGTGTAGGCAGTTCTCCTAAGCCAACACATTTTTTCTTTTAAATGACACTTTTTCAGTTGGCAGATCCAATATATGGTGTAGTGAAGAGGATGTTTTTATTCCTTGGTCAATAACCAATTTTGTCCTTTTTCATAGAGAAGAGCATTTGGCGCACGAGGCATTTAATGCTATGTCAGTTCCCATGACTTTTAGTGCTGAATGACTTAAAAGTCCCTTGACCGTCTTGTGAAGATTTGTTATCTGTTGATGGAAGCATTTCCTCTGAATGTTGTGGGTTGAAAGGCTTCTTTACTTCTGAACGTGGTTCCTTATGAGATCTTTAGAGCTTAGAACCAACTAAACTTAAATTCTTTACTTAGAATCTAACAATCTCCCTCATTTTGTTGGTTCTAAGTGATCCTTAAGAACAATTAAAATTCTTACTCCCTCACAATATAAGGCATATTCTGAGTTGCAATCTTCTTCAATATCATGTTTTAGTTTATATATTCAAAGAAGATAGTATAACGTATTGTTATACTCAGAACAAGGATAAGAATTTTTCATTTAAAGAATATGAGTTACAAAATTACATAAAATTTAATAGATAACAAAAACTATACTAAGCTATACTACTTGATTCTAACAAAGTCGTAGTCTTCGGGCTTTTTTAGAGCCTTGATTCTAGGCAGGCCTGTGCATCTCCATGGCTATTGAAGTAGATGCTAGAGCCATCCGCCTTTCCCAAGTATCTTTGAAGTTGTGCTTATCCTTCTCCCTCCACTCAATACCAACAAGTTGAGCAAGAATCTTATCTTCATCAAGGATAAAGTGTTGAATGCATTCCTTAACAACAGCAGCATTTGCCTGCAGAGGAGGAAAAATTTGCTGAATTAACTGATAAGTGTATAATTACACTTATTATCATAATATTTTTACACATTAAAAATTATAGTTTAAGTCATTTTTATACTTCATATAAAAGATTTCACGTGGTATGTAGTTGTTTTTTATGCAAATGCAGGTACTAGGTAAATCTTGGAATTAAAATGATTAAAGTTGGAAATCTATGAAAAAAGAGTCAAAAAGGTGCAAAAACATGCGTGGAACTTAAGGATTTGGCTTAGGATTGAAGCTGTCAAAGATCGGTAAAGTTACAAGAATTCACGGTCGCGACAACCATTTAAGGTCGTAACTTAGTATTCTTCAAAATAGAAAGTTGCCAACCAAGTATTTACAGTCGTGAAATGTACTTCGCGGTCACGACCTTGACGGTTTTTTGTAAACTCTTATCTTCTTTCAACCACCGGATAAAATCGATTAACCGCAATCAACCACCATCAACTGTCAAACTAATAGACACCTATTGGAAGTCAACCAATCATGAATAGATGCCTATCCATTGTGGATAAGGTCAAAACCTTTCATCCAATCACAAAGAGGTGATGCAATCTTTCGCAATGGACATGACTCTTCATTTGTATAGACGCAGCCCTTCATACTCTATAAATAGGGCTCCAAACCCCACCAATTTTGTGTGGTAGAGAGTGTGAAAGTGGCATATATGGTGTTCACGTGTATGCATAGATAGAGAGAAAAATCGTTTAGAGTTCCTTTCGTTCTAAGTTAGCGAGAAAATGTATAAGTGATTCGAACCATATTTCGATCACTAGATTTCTCTTCATATTCGAGCGATTGTTATATAAGTGTAATTGCAAATCACTTATCAATAAAAGTTTTCATTCTTCAATATTCGTTTGTTCAATATTCACAAAGAATAGCATCCTAGCGTAGGTTCTATACGAGTCGAGACCGAATTCAAAGCAGACGTAGGAATTGCGAAAATTGACAACTCCCATTAAAGAGTGGATACGGTTTGATCAACTTTAGCTTTCACTTGCATACCTTACAACTTTGCTTTGATTTCTACTTATACTTTCTATTTCGAAGTTTATGATATGTCTATGTGTCATAATGTGTATTTCACGTTGGGTCTTTTATATTAATCAAGTTATATGCTTTTGAGTTAACTTTAAGAGTAGTTTCGAGGTTAACGAGATTGTGTATAATCATTGGATCTGTGATTATAATGCTATTTAGTGAGCCAGCATTTTTGGAATGGTAACTTACTAAATATGGCTATGTGAGAACGACCCGTACTAAGCATAGTAGTATTTTTATCCTGGTTTATATAATCGTCTTAATTCATTTTCACTAGATTTAGAAAAGTCATTTCATGTGTTGCTCTGCGGTGAATAATTGAATTTCTGAATATCTAGAACCGAATTTATTAAATTAGTCTAGTGTACGTAATATCTTTGTTGATATTGCATGTTTTCTTTGTTATACTTGTTCGTAGGGATAATCTGTACTGATTACTTCTACTCTGATCTATATACATTTACCCACAGTCATGTTCCATCATACCCAACAAAAATAAAATCATTTATTTTATTTTATTTTCTTTTGTTCCCGTTTCTCTTGTTGATCTTTAGAGCTGGTTCCTTCCCTGTGGGATCGATATCTTTTAAAGCTACATCACAACTGTATACCTGCAGTTATCATCATTTTTCTATTTGATAAGTGGTATTGACAACACCTATACTTTAAAGCCAAAATCTTGC
>CATIWQ010120376.1:0-16077 GCA_949673415.1 Euphorbia schlechtendalii | reverse complement strand
ATGAAGTATAAAAATGACTTAATTCATAGTGTTAAATGTATAAAATTAATATAATAATAAGTGTAATTATACACTTATCAGTCCTCACCCTGCTCCTCCGACTCTTCTGAAAAGACCATTTTGCGCTTTCTTTGGCATAGGGACTCATTAAACTCAGTCACATCTTCTTTCTCCCCCACCTACTACTCAGCTTGGAGCTTGGCTTCAACTTCCCTCTGAGTTCAAGTTTTAGCCTTCATTTGCCTCCTTTAATGCTGGAGCTAAGCAGAGGCTTCCTCGGATTTATGCTTTGCAGGGCTCTTCTTACGGGTCGTAAAAGAGCCAACCTTCGGTTTAGGAGAAGACGTAATGGTGGTGACTTGCTCCAATATGCTTGAGATTGGTAGCTTGTCCAAATCATCACTATTTTTGAAATCCACCATGAATCCGGCCTCTTCCTTTGGGATGTCTGCAGGTACTACTGTCTGTACGCACTTAAGCTTTGGCTTTTACTGTGCTTTGTTGTACTTAGTATGTACCTGGTCATGGGACAGCTCCGTGAAGTGGCTCAGGTCCAGCTCTTTCATCACAAGTATCGTAGTGTCCCCATACCTAGTATCCACCTTCACTGGCCTCATCAACTCAGTGATGTGGCAACCATAGTGATAGACGGTAGTAAGCTTTATCAAGTGGTGAAGAATCACCATAGGCTAATTCAACTTCTTACCCTCTACCATATGGTATACCACACACCGTTCAAAGTAGGTGTAGTTGGATATAGTCCTGGTCCTTGGTAGCATCATCTGCACCACCAGTTCGTGGCATGCCCTCGCGGTTTAACTCATACTGCTCGCTACTATCCTGCCTGAGACATAGTTGGAGGGGATCTCCCAATCTTCTAGGATGACAATGGCATCTTCATCATCAGTTCTCCTGAGTTGAATGCCTTGATTAGGCATATTCAAAATGCTCCCTATCATCCTTGAGCAAATTAGGGTATATTTTCCCCCAAACTCCATCAATAGGACATCATTGAGCCCTTAAATTGTATATAGGTTGGAGTAGAATGCCCTAATCATCCCAACAATGGCTAGGCCTTCAATCTACAAAAAGACGCTGAGGTGCTGCTGCTTGATGACCCTGTTCATGGTTCTATTCCTTAGCAAACCCTCATAATTGACCTCATAGATGGGTCTGAACTCCAAATAATAAGCCCAATCCACATTAGTGAGAAGGGTTCCTTATTCAAGAGTGAGTTTTTCCATTTTTCCTTCAGCATTGACAACGATTTTCATTGAGGTCGTGGCACCAAACCTGAAGGTGGTTCTAGTTATCGCCATTAGAGAGAAAGAAGAAGAAATTTTGAGAGAAAGTAATTTAGGGTGCGAATGCTTCTGAATGATTCAAATTCGTAAAAGGAAGTAAACTTCTCTCTATAACTCTTTAGCTTTTATAGACAAGCAGCATCTCTCAGGGGTACGTGGCACTTCCTCTTCAAGATGAAAATCAACGCTGAGATTAACATTTGATTAATCGCATAAGTGAAACAGTGAGTTTTGAAGAAAACGGTTCCACTTCAAATGCATGTCTTTTTGAAAACATAGAGTTTGATTTTAACCATGAAACTATTCCTCACGCCATTATTTTAAGATATAGATGGTGCTATCCACGTGTCTTCTCCTAACTGAATTAAGGCTTAAACTTCAACACTTAGCCAAAATTCTATGATTTTCATTCTTCTTCTTCTTTAACGTGGATTAGCCATACCAATTAATTACTTCAGAGTATTGAATTGCTCCTTTGATAATGGCTTGGTGAAAATATCAGTACGCTATTCCTCAGAAGGAACATACTCCAGCTTGACATCTCCTCTTAGCACATGATCTCTAATAAAGTGATGTCTAATGTTGACATGCTTCATCCTGCCATGATGAACTGGATTTTTGGATAGGTAAATTGCGCTCTTGTTGTCACACATAACTTCGAGGCAGTTTGACTTTATGCCATAATCTTCTAGTTACTACTTAATCCATAGCAATGGTGCTATACAACTTCCTGCGGCCATGTACTCAGCGTGATAGAAGCTTGCTTCTTGTTGTACCATGAGACAAGACACTCTCCAAGAAAATGACATCCTCTTGTTATACTTTTCCTATCAAGCTTGTCTCTTCCATAATCAGCATTTGTGAATCCCCTTGGAGTGAAATTTGAGCTATTAGGATACCATAGATCTGCTTCAATCGAGCCTTGCAAGTATCTGAGAATTCTCTTAACAGTTGCTAAATGAGATTCTCTATGATCAACTTGATAACGAGCATAGTAGCACACAACATACTGTATGTTAGGCCTACTAGTTGTGAGATAAAGAAGAGAGCTTATGATTCCTCTGTAGAACTTACTATCTATAGGTTTACCAGCTTCATGTTTACTCAAGATAGTATCAGTGGCCATGGGAGTGGACATCGGCTTCGAATACTCCATTTCAAATTTCTTCAGGACTTCTTTGGCATACTTTGCTTGACTGATAAAGATCTCATCTTTAGTTTTCTTGATTTTAAGACCAAGGAAGAAGTTGAGCTCTCCCATCATAGACATTTCAAACTCGCTTTTCATATACTTGCTGAATTCATTGTACAGCTTCTCATCAGTTATAACAAAGATAATATCATCCATATAAATCTAGATGAGTAACACATCTTCTTTTCTTCACTTGATAAATAGAGTTGTATCTGTTTTCCCTCTTTCATAGCCTTTGTTGATTAAGAAATTAGTCATCCTCTCATACTAAGCTCTTGCAGCTTGCTTAATCCATAGAGAGCTTTCTTCAATTTAAAGACATGCTTAAGATTCTTTGGATTTTCATAGGTAGGAAGCTGCCAAACATACACTTCTTCTTGAATGAATCCATTCAGGAATGCACTCTTTACATCTATTTGAAATAATTTGAAGTTCATATGAGATGTAAAAGCACACAATATTAGAATTGCTTCAAGCCGGGCTATAGGAACCAGATAATTATTCTTGAAAACCCATTTGGTTCTGATAATTGATTTCCCTTTAGGCTTAAGAACTAGATCCCAAACACCATTGTGCTTAAACTGATCCAGCTCCTCTTGCATTGCAATCATCCAATAATCATCTCCTTTTGCAGCTTCAAACTTCTTAGGTTCGATCAAAGAAATGAAGGTCGGATGACTAATCATCCTGTTGAGTTAACCTCACGTCATCACTAGATTATGAACATCATCACCTATGCTATCTAGCAGATGGTTACAATCAACTCTAATCTCTCTCGGTAAACTCAAATCAATCACTGGAGGATTGACAATGGGTTGCTAAAGTGGAGGTTGATCTCCGCCATCGTTGGAGTTAATTGAAAGATCATAATCATCTTTGACTTCCTCAGCTTCAGGTTCTTATGCTGGGTTGGGCAGCACAGAGAGTGACTTGCTGAGTGGATTTGCTTGTTGGTTACTCCTTCATCTTCATTAGATGGACATCTATGTGCATTGTTAGTTTCCTCAAAATTTACATGCATAGACTCCTCAATAGGCCAGTTCTTTTGACATATATTCTATATGCCTTGCTGTTAGTTGAGTATCCTAGAAAGATACCTTCATCAGACTTGGGGTCTAACTAACTTAGTTACTCCTTGGTGTTAAGAATAAAGCACCTATATCCAAATGATTTGAGATGACCAATCTTAGGCTTGCGCCATCGCAATAGTTCATAGGGTGGTTTCTCCAAAATTGGGCAAATTAAAACCAGATTCAAGATATAACAAGCTGTGTTAACAGCTTCTGCTCAAAAGTACTTTGGTAGATTATAATCACATAGCATGGATAGAGCCATTTCAACTATAATTATATTCTTCCTTTCTACAACCCCATTTTGTTGAGGCGTATAAGGAGAAGAGAAGTTGTGGTCATTGCCATGCACTGAACAAAATTCTTCAAAATGGAAATTCTTGAATTCACATCCATGATCACTTCGGGTTCTACTGATTTTAGTTCTTATTTCGTTCATTATCCAATTACCGAGATTGATAATAAATTCATAAGTTTCTTCTTTGCTACTCAGCAAGACTGCCCGAGTGAATCTCATGAATTCATCCACAAACACCAATGAAAATCTCTTACCACCCATGCTCATAGGCTGAAGTAGGCCAAAAAGATCTAGGTGGAGGAGCTCCTATGGTCGATTAGTTAATACATGATTTATTAACTTAAAAGATATATTAACTTGCTTACCTAGCTGGCAAGCTGAGCACAGTTTATCCTTTTCAAAGCTGCTGCTGGGTAAACCCACAACTAAATGGTTTTTAGCTAGTTTGGATAGAATTTTCATATTTAAATGAGCCAACCTTCTGTGCCAAAGCCATGAATTATCCTCCTTAGAAACAAGACACACATTAGTGGAGCCAGGGGATAAATCAATCATATATACATTATTGATTCTAGGAGTAAAGAGAATAGAAGAATCAATCTTACAGTTAATAACTAAATAGCCTGCTAAGTCGAATGTAACCTTTCTACCTTTGTCACAAAGCTGGGCTACACTAAGCAAGGTGAACTTTAGACCTTTGACTAGAGAAACCTCCTCGATTGATGGAGAGACACCAACAGTGCCACAACCTACAATCTTGCCTTTTTGGTTATCTCTAAAACTGAAGATTCCATTTATTTTGCACTCTAATGAGATGAACTGGCTTTCATCTCCCATCATATGCCTTGAGTATCTTCTATCCGCATACCACATTTTAGAGTCATCAACGGTTTTAAGGCTCACTTGCAAAATAGTTACGTTTTCTTAGGTACCCATGCTTTTCCTCCCTTGTTAAAAGTGCTTAGGTTATTCCAATCACACTCATCGTAATAAACAATTTTATGCCTACAGATAACTGTAGCATGTCTAGCTTTCCCATAAAAACCGCACACCATTTTTATCTTGGGCTGGCTTGCTTTCTTCTGTTTAGAGGAATTCTTCCTCTTAGAATTGCAAGTTTTGATATTTAGAGTTTGATTGTTGGATGGAGGAGGAACCCGTTCTTTCTTTAAAGCTGTGATTTCAACGGTCAACTCATCTAATTTCTTAGTGAGTATGCTGATATGGCAATCCTGATACTCAGCTTTTTCTTGAAGAAAGCGGATATCAAGAGATAAGGAAGAAACAGTGTCTTCTTGATCTTCACCTCCCCTCACTAGGTCTTGATATTTTTCATCAACTTGTTAGTCAATTTCATAACATCAAAGAGAGCCTGGGCGAACTCTTTTATAGGCAAAGGAATTTTAGGATGTACCTCAGCTTAAGGAGCCTTTCCTTTGTTACGCTCAACTTTATAGTCAGCAGCGGTTTGATCTTTACCTGAGGTAGATGTTGAGCCTTCACCCCTTTGACTTTCAATGGCCATAAGATAGAGGTTGGTTGAATTAGTTGCTTCTTCATCAATCGATGAAGACTCCTCTAAATCACTCCAAGTGGTAGCAGTGCCTCATTCTTCTTGTTGAGCCTCTTCTTGAATTTGTCCTTCTTCGCCTTTGGATAGCTTGATTGGATATGGCCTTTTTCTCCATAGTAAAGCATTTTATGTCTTTTTTGTGCTCCTTCTTGGGTCCTTCCTCAGCTCCACATCGATGCTGAGTTGACTTGTTTTTAGTAGGAAACTTCTTCTTGTTGAACTTCCCATCCTTCTTCATGAAGCGTTTGAAACGCCTGGTTAGAAGGGACATTTGCTCATCAGTGTCACACCTAGTGGACTCATCAGATGAATCTACTTTTAAGACAATGGCTTTGACCTCTCTTTTCTTGCTTCGACTCCTTTTGGAGTCAACAAAATACTTCCTAAGAGACACTCATGAGTCAGCAAGGTGCCTATCAGCTCATCGTAGCTGTAGGTCTTAAGATCAAGATTCTCCTCAATAGCACTCTTGTTGGAATCCCTCTCTAAGGTAAGAGTGTGAAGAATCTTCTTCACGAGCTCTTCCTTGGTGAACTCCTTCCCTAATCTCTTCAGTTCATTAACGATGTTAATGAACCTTGTATTCATGCTTTGAATACCCTTGCTAGAGCCCATTGACAACATCTCATACTCCCTCAGCATGAGATTGATCTTCCACTCTTTGACCTTGTCCATCCTCTCGTAGGTAATCTCTAGCTTTTTCCAGATTTCTCATGTTGCCTCGCAGCCCGAGACCTTGTTAAACTCAGTAAGATCTAGCGCATAGTGTAAATAGTTAATCGCTATAGCATTCTCCTTGAGAAGCCTCAGATCACCATCATCGTAGTCCTCTAGATCTACTAGAACATGAATTATGTTCCTCACAACAGTGGGAACTTTGGGGCCAAGATCAATCGTGAGCCAAGCCTGCATGCTTTGCGATTGAATGAAGTTTTTTATACAGTTTTTCCAGAATGTGCAATGATTAACATCAAAAAGCGGTGGCCTGGTTACAGACATTCCTTCCTTAAGGAGAACTGTTTGACTTGAGCCAAAACTGATGATTAGTCAATAAGTTGAGCACTCACTTTGATATCACTTATTGGTCCTTAGACAGCTTATAAACAAAAGTAGAGGGGGGTGAATATGTTTCTTGGTTACTTTCTAGATTTATAAAAATATTTAACCAAGTTAAGTTTTTAGATGCGTGCTGAGTTGGTCTAAAAACTTATAAATTGCTCAGCTTAGTTGGCAAAGTTTATTTGCAATCTCTTGATGAGTACTTTACTCAGCTCGGATTGGTTTTTCATGCAAGAATACTTAGCAATAGAAGGAATGATGAATAAGCTGAGCGCGATAAAAGCTAATGCAAAATTTTAGAACTTCTTAGCCACGAGCCTACCTCTAGTCCCGGATTCCTTCTTCGAGCTTAAATCCACTAGTGTTCATTCCTTACTTAGGCGGAGTAGCCTTTATAGCGGGTAGATATGTTTTCCAAAAGTACCTTTCTTTCTAACTACCACTCAACTCAGTTTGGGTACCCTTCCCAAATTGAAACTCAAATTTGAATAAAAGTTTGCAAATTGAATTCAACTTATAAATTGTTGAATCCTTACAATAATAAATCTAAGTATTGATTCTCTCTATTACAAATAGATTTGAAATGTATTTTTGCTGATTGCTTGAATTTCAAATTTCTTGAAGCTGGGAGTATTTGCATAGAGTTTCAGCTCTTAACAAAATTCAAGGTGATTCACCAAGTTTGAACGTTTACTCCAGTCTTCTATTTATACTTGAAGCTTTGCGTAGTAGCCATTGCAAACTTTTCATCCTTGCAGTTCTTCAATTTCTCTTCTCTTCATATCTTCCGAATCTTCACTTTTGGAAATAGATTCCAGGATGTTTAGAGATAGAAATTTGAATGTTGAGGCATGATAAATTCCGTTGACAAAATCTCGTTTGTCTTCAAGTAAATCATTTTGATAAAGAGGAACGTGAAATGCAATGTGGAATCTTGAGATTAGTTAACACTTGCTAACATTTGTAGAGGCTCACAGAGACACTAAGAACTAGTGCATGACAGAGAATTCCTTTTGCCTTGGACTTTAGTGAGGAATCCCTGACATTTCGTACTGACACTTTTTTATCTTGTGAGGACCATTGGCAATCTTCTTTAATTTCAGTGCTTTTTAACCTAAAAAGCATCGAAGGATATTCCGTTTCTCATAAAAAATGATAGAAACACAAGTGTCATGTAATTCTCTAGGTGTCAAACAATTCAGCTTGTAATTAATAAAAGCTAACTCAGCACACCTGAGTTGATATCCTTCTAAACTACAAAGTACTCAGCACAGACTCAGCTTTTCCTATTCTAAGCCGTAACTTAATTAATTACTCAGCAAACTAAGTTTTTTTCCTTAAACACACTCAAGTCAGCTTCATTAATTAAGAGTATACTTAATACTCAATTAATTTCACTATCCTAGACACTTTGTTGTTTCCAAAATGTTTAAGTACTCTAAGTACTATTAAATTGGGTTCTACAATAGGGTAAAGGGTATTTTTGAGAAAAAAAACAAAGACAGGTAAAATTTTTAGAGTGGGCTACAAGACAATCAAGAGTGGCTCGACTAGGATGGAACTGCCAGCACCGGCCTATCTAGGTAGGCCGGTACTGATCTGATTAGGGCCAGTACCGGTCCTCCAAAGGCGTCGATGTTGATTGGTCCCTTGATTGCCTCGACAGACCAAGACCAGCCTATCATGCTAGTCCTGGTCTACCTAGGTTGGCCGGCGCTGTCACCGATATTGATCCTAAGAGGGTCAGTTCTGGCCCGGACCGGGTCGATCTGAAAAATCAGACCGGTCCGGGGTGGTTCAATTGGGATGGCTGGTTTTTTAATGGATACTTTCATTTTTTTTGTTTTTTAATTGTTTTACTCAATTTTTTTTATGGTTTTTGGATGGTTTTGGCTTGGTTTTGAACGATTTTGGCTTTTAAAAGACCAAAGGATCTCCTCCGAACTTCTCATAACCTCAAAGCGGATCACCGTTATAGAAGAAGTAACTTTTTCTCTACTAATCGGATTTTAGTGTTTCAAAAACCATTGGAATTTTCAGAAAATGCTTTAAAACTTTCCATATTATGTTTTATTAAAATTCATTTTACAACTTAGTCTAAATTAGGCTCGAAATTCTGGTAATCTAGATACCCGAGATTTTTTTATTATTATTTTTGTTCTTCGAGTTTTGAAATTATTTCGATTCATTAGAGTTGTATTTTTTTTCTTTTCTTTTTTTCTCTTATTATTATTATTATTATTTATATTCTCATAGATTTGTATATTTTGTGTCCTTTTGTCATTACTTTTTGCCTCTCGTATTCAATATTATTTGGCCTGATTTATTATGATCAATCAACATAATATCAAAGAGCATGGAGCACTTGTGAGTATTCTACTTTGGCTCTTTTCTTGCTTTTAACATGAAATTTTTCAAGATCGGTCTATTCTAACCATGTTTTACAAGGAAAAGGACACCTACTATGTGGTGGATCCAAAATTGCTAATGAAAGTTGTTGCAGGAATGAATAAATTGAGGCATCAATTATTTAAGATTAAAGATGAGCATAAACAATCAGATTGTAAGGGCACATGTGAAAAGCACAAGCAATATACTTACATCAAAGATGATTATGAGGAAGACCAATCTATTCCATACTTGTAAAGGAGCTCTAGGAAACGTCCATGCAAAGATGGTAATGTTAATGTCATCAAACTTAAAGTTCCTCAATTTCAAGGAGTGAACTAGATTTTGACAATATCTTTCATACTCGTTGTTGTGTCCGAGATAAAGTTTGTAGTATGATTGTGGATGTTGGAAGTCCTTGTAATATTCCTAGTACTACCATAAGAAGTTGATTCTGCCCATAGTTAGACATCTAAGGCCTTATAGACTTCAAATAAATGATAGTGTTGAGGTGAATGTGACTCGATAAACCTTGGTCGATTTTTCGATTCGCAAATTTCATGATTAGATTTTATGTGATGTGGTACCTATGCAATCATTCCATCTACTTTTTGGTTGCCCATGGCAATTTGATCATGAGGCCATTCATAATGCAAAATCAAACAAAATCTCCCTCATTAAGGAAGGAAAACGTTACACCTTGTTACCTTTAACATCAGAGCAAGTTTTCCAAGATCATCTGAATATTCAAAATTCAATATCTAAGGAAGGAGTTTTGGCTAAGGTGAAAGAAAACGAGAGTGATAAGATCAGTAAGGGTGAGAAGGTAGAAGATGCGAGAGAAAAGGCTAGTGGGGTGAGCGTAGTAGTTTTGAGAAGAGAAGAAGGTAAGGGCATCGTAAAAGCCAAAACTTTTTATGCCACCATGAGAGATTCAAAGCTAGATGGAATTAATAATTTATAATGTTTTTAATTCATTGTAATGGTTTTAGCTTTGTTGTAACTAAATTTGATAAGTCTCTTCCTAGTGTGGTTTTCTCTTTGTTGCAAAATTTTAACAATCCTTTTCTGAAAGAGATTCACCATGAGCTATGTTCTATATGAGTCATAAAAAATCTGATTCATTTTGTACATGGACCATCAATAACGAGTCACCCAGTACATACGAGTAATTCGAAAGAGATGATAACACTCCAAAAGG
Source organism: Euphorbia schlechtendalii (assembly GCA_949673415.1). Classification (NCBI taxonomy): domain Eukaryota; kingdom Viridiplantae; phylum Streptophyta; class Magnoliopsida; order Malpighiales; family Euphorbiaceae; genus Euphorbia; species Euphorbia schlechtendalii. Next base: position 5,992 of record CATIWQ010120376.1, on the reverse strand, counting down.
CTACCTTGTTACGATCAAAGCCATGTTTCCGAATTTCAAATAATTTCCTTGATGCTGAGCATGATTCGAGGATGAATCATTTTTAAAGGGAGAGGGAATGACGTGAATCAATGAACACCAATAATTAAGCATTAAAATGACAAAGACATGAAACTTGAGTGGCGAGATCCATTTCTTATTCCAATTACCATGTCTAATTCAAGGAGTGTTCAAGAAGCTTTAATTGAACAAATCAAAGTGATTTTAAATATTCAAAGTTCAAGTCAATTTTTAATGAATTCAAAGCATTCTCTTAAAAATCCAACGGTTTTTGAAACAATAAAATTCGATCAGTAGATAAAAAGTTACGATGAAATGAATAAACCTAGATAGAATTAAAACCACAATTCAAATTGTGCTCTGATGACCAATTGATTTGAATCTGATTACACCGAACTCATGAATTTCCCGATCGTGAATTGAGGTTTATTAAAAACAAAATTATTAGAATAAGAAATAAGAAATCAGAGTATGAAATAAAAGGTAGCAATAGTATAACAAGTACTAGCAAACAAATCGAACATTCATGATAGTATATAATTAACAAGACCTTTCAAATTGGATGAAAGAACCTGCTATGGGTTTGATTCTCAATTGTCTAGCCACAACAATTGATCACAATCAAAATAAGATTTCAAGAACAAGATCACATTCACTCACACTCAAAGAAGAATCTGAAATTTCACAAAGGAAATCTGAAATTTTATTAATCTTCAAAAACTATCTAAAATACATAAAAAGATATCTATATATAATATTACTAACCTATGGCATGAAATTAGATGTAGATTTTCCTAAAAATAAAATACTAATATCCTAATAGATTTAGGATAGAATCCCTTAAAGTATAAGAAAACATCTTACTCTAATTTGAAATACTAACTAAAATTACTAAATAAGAAAATAATAAAAGTAATTCTAATTTACTAAATAACATGTGGGCAGCCCATTTATTTTCTTCCATCATGTTATTGATCCAATAAGAATTAGCCAAGATCCCAATGGGTTAAGATGTGACTTACACATGCGTGTCCAAAGCTCACTTAACCTAATTCTAATTAGACCAAGTCATGAACCACCATTCCATACTTGAATCAAAATTAAGAATTCTTCTTCTTTGCTCGAGATCACATTGTTTGAATTTACTGAATATTCACTTGAACTTTGAATCTTTTAAATCTCTTTGATTTGTTCAATCAAAGCTAATTCAAATTACCACATAGATCTCAAATTTTCCACCTCAGGTAGCAACAATCAATCAAAAAGCTAGACTCTGTTTTGAAACTCATGCCTGGGTAGAGTAAAACCATTAATAAGAGTTAAAGGACTCGTCGTGTCTTTGTCGGTAAGTGCAGAGCTCATGGATATTGATTCTTGGCTTCTCATTATAGACAAACTGAATGCAAAACTCTCGGAATAGTGGTAGGTAAGCTCATGTACCATTCAAATTCCATCTCGGCTAATGAGCAGGGGAATAGCGTTGCTAATGTCGTATCAAAGAGGCCCTCAACTTTAAGGATAACCTCGAATTGGATAATGTGGAAGGTAGGAGACCCCTTCCCTTTGGAAATTAGAACATCTAGCAAATTGAAGCTTAGCTTAGGAGACTTTGGTGGTACTTGGCCAACTACAAAGCTTGCTTCATCTTCTAATACATCGATGATATAGTTAAGGGGCAAGCTAGTCCACACCACCATTACTTGCTACACCCTTTCATCTCTTGCCCTTTTAAGGTGGTAAAATACGTACTTAGGGGCAATCCATGAATTAACCATCCCCATTTGGTTATTGAATAGGGGGAAGGGGTTAGATGTGGTACTCGACTTTAAAGATGGGGCATGGATATTTTTCTCCGATACTAACTTCTTAATGCTTCATAGAAGGGGCTCACAGTTGTTAGTATGGTGGTCCTGAACCATGTGATAAGTGTAGAAATTATTCCACTCATTCAGTTTCAGAGGAGAAAAGGGTTTGGGACTATAAATGAACTTGAGCTCTCGAAGCATAGAAAACAATGTTGTTTAGTTTAGGACATAAGGAGAGATGCCATGGCAGATGTACATGGTAGGCTGGACGAATGAAAGCCAAATGGGTTGTACAACTTGGATCGTAGTCTACTGGGTGGGAGCTGGGGTTGACGCATCATTTGAATTTCTATGCTAGCTTTTTTGTTGATTGGTCCTAGAAATATGCTCTAACCCATGAATCCTCTCAAGCTTCTTGGTTTTGAAATGAACCTCATTATAGTGGGAGAACTCATCCGCTCCCATTTACATCTTTTAGAATGCATTGCGCCATCAAGTAGCTTGAATATCATCTCCGAAAGGCTTATTCGGTCTTTGAGCAAGACCTGTATAGCCATGCACATACCATAATAGGCTTTAAAATTTCCATTGGGCCTTTGCCTCACAGCCTCGAGATTTTGTATCATAGTCTACATTTGACTATTAAAGCCATACTACTCAATGAACACATCTGACAAGAGTGGATAATCATTTATGATCTCATCTGGGAAGTTATTAAACCATTCATCGGTCATAACACCCAAGGTAGTGATGAACATTTGGGCAAGAATCTTGTCGCTTAACTTTCGAGCTCTCATGAATGTTTGATAGGTTTTTTTATATGTGAATGAGGATCACCCACTCTCTTATAGAGAACTAACTCTGGCATTACAGAGTTGTCTGGAACCCAATCTTTGTCCTAATGAGATCTAGACAATTGAGTATTAGCTTGTAGAAGACTTTCTTGAGAGGCTAAGAATTGTTACCACAAACTCACCAATTTAGGGGAGATTTTATGAGGAACTGATCCCTCGACCCCTTGAGTAAATGGATATGAGTTATGGGGCTTGATAGCGGTAGGCTGATAAGTAGGAGGCTGGATATGCGCTGTGCCCCTTGGAGACATTAAGAAGTGCGGCTAAATTTGGGGTTGCTGGAAACTCTGAAATGGACTCCCAAAAATAGTTGGTTTGATATAGGATTTCTGAAACTGAGACACCCCTTGAATTGGAAAAGATAAGGGCTATGTTGAGAACCCTTGAGATGACTGTGCATTTATGGCAGGGAAGAGCAATTGAGAACTTGTACCAAAGAAGGTAGGCGAAGAATTCATGAAAGGGCTTACATTTTTTTTATAATAGTAGAATTAGAGGGCCATTGCAAAAAAGAATTGGGCGCGGCTCATCCAGGCTCACTGTAATGGTAAATAGAGGGATTGATTACTAGTTAACTTTGATAGCCTAAACCTTGACCATGAAGAAAGCTGCCAAACTACCATGAGTCGATTGCTTGATTAAACTAATTTCCATGATTCAAGATAGAATTGGGATTTTCTTGTAGAAATGGAGCAGGCCCTTGGTTAGCAGTGGGACGAGTCTCATTAGCTGAAGAGAGCTCGAATTTGGAAATCCGGTCACAGTTTTTCTCCTTGGTGAGAAGTGCCCTCATGGAAGTTTGAAGAGATGCATAGAATTGTGGACTAGTGATAATCCTAGTCAACGCATTATCAAAGTCCATCCCATTCCAGGTAGAAAACCTCCCCCTTGATTGGGTTTAATAGAATTTAGTGGTTGTTCTTTCTCAATCGGATTAACCATTGTGTGAAATTATGAGAGACTAGCTATTTGGTCAAGGTTTGACATTGACCCCTCACTAGTGACTGGGAAAGGATTACTCTCTTGAATGGTGTTTGGTGACAATTAAAGGAGATGCTCCTTTGAAAGAACCCACGCTAGATGCCAAACAAGATAGGGTTAGGTCATGCATGTTTTAAAGTTTTATTGATTTATGATTCCTAAAGGTTTTTTTGATCCCTTGTGAAGCAATGAAATGATATTCCAACCTTTAGGAGAGATGGTCGAGAGATATTGGTGTGATCTCTCAAGGGATGAGCTTAAATGTGATGAAGTAAAGTGGAATGTTAAGTTTTTAGCGTGGGTGAGGAAATGGTGGTAATGCCTTACCAAAGAAACAACCCCATGTTACGACAACTTGGGGTGTATGGACTCTTATTTTTGGGTAAAACTATGTGTTATACCCTTATGATGTTTAAATTGATGAATGAATTGATGTTTGCGCTTATTTAAAGTCACCTATGTGGTGAAAATGAATGAATTGAGTATTGTACTCAATTCGGCAGAGGTTTGGATGTCGATTGGGCATCGCAAATGAGTGGTTATGTTATGTTGGCACGTTCCCTAAGGTGACGTGACCTCGAGCATCTTTAAGGTTAATGAATACCAATGAGGTATTTCATGATGCTTTTTGGTTTATTCATGATGTCATGATACTTCATGAGCGCTCTATAACTCTAAATTAATGAAAGAATGACAAATCAAGATTGTTTTATGATTTTATAATTCCTAAAGGTTCTTTGAACCCTCATGAAGTGATGTAATGGTATCCCAAACTTTGAGTATGGACGTCGAGAAAGACCAATGCGATCTCTCCAAGGATGAGCTTGAATGGAATAATCTTGCTTACCTTGAAATAAGAGGTTAAATGGTGGTAAGCCTTACAACTGTGAAATCCTTTATGTCTTGACTAAATGAGAATTTTATGTTCAGGTAAGACATTGTGTTATACCCTTATGATAAATGAATCAATGTTGATGTTTATTTAGTATCACCAATGTGGAAAAATTAATGAGTACATGACTCAAGTTGGGTTGAGTTTTGGATTCCTATTGGGCAATGTAAATGACATGTAGATGCATTCCCTATGGTGACGCAACCTCGAGTGTCTTTATGATTAACGAATACTTTTAGGGTATATCATGACGTTTAGAGTTTATTCCTGATGGTGTGATATGTTGTTTTTAGTTTTTGCATAAAAGAATGTGGTTAGTATGATATACATGGTTTGAGATGTTGTTTTTCGCATATGTAATGGATGGAAAAGCGATTAAACACGTAATACGTAGCATACACACAATAATAGTTATTCCAACCATACGCATATGGTGGAATAAAGGGTTTGGCTTCTAAATCTAGGCTTAGATCATATTGACACCATGAGGATGTAAAGGAGTGAACTTGCATAATGCACATAGAGACATTTTGGTATATCCTAAGGGAAGTTACTACGGTGATGTTATATGAGTTCGGTCATAAGGTTTGCTGATGTATAAGACTCTTGCTGCACTACAATACACTCTAAGTCTCTTCCCAAATAGGTGTGAATGAGGGAGGTACATGCGATATGGCAATATGTGATCCACACACTAGGTATCCTCGATCCCCATGAGGTTACAAGTGATACTTTCATGGCTTCATGGTGAAAATTTGTCACCCTAACCGTAAGGCTAATTCATCTAATGCTTATGCTTTTGGTGAAATATTTTAGAGGTGGATAAACTTATTCAACAACTTTTCAATACTCATCAAAGTCATTTAAACTTTATGTATAAAAAGAAGAACGATCCTCAGCGAAGTCACCATTGTTAGTGTACAATGTTTTTGCACCCACGCGGTCGCCACGAGGCATCGTCCCCTTGACATGGAGCTTGTGGGTTTTAGAAAAAATGAAATGACAATTGATCGCAAGGTGTTGACTCTACTTATTCAAAGGGCTTATATTTTGTAATGAAGCCAAAAACCTTGTTCTCCACTCTTCTACTGATAAGTTAAGAAGTTCAAATACGAATAGGTGTTGTCAATACCGCTTATTAAATAGAAAAATGGTGACCACTGCAAGTATACAGTTTCGATGTAGTTTTAAAATATATCCATCCCATAGGGAAGGAATTCGGTTCTAAAGACCAACTCAAGTTACGGGGTAAATGAAAATAGATATTTTTTTTATTGTTATTGGGTTGGTTGGGATATGATGGTAAATAAATAGATAAATGTATAAATAGATTAGAGTAGAAGAAATCGGTATAGATTATCCTTACGAACAAGTATAGCAAAGAAAACATGGAAAATCATCAAAGATATTACGTACACTAG
>CATIWQ010120369.1:0-51012 GCA_949673415.1 Euphorbia schlechtendalii | reverse complement strand
AATTAAAAACAAGAACAAGTCGCTCTCCAAAAGAAAACAAAAACAATTCATAACCAACCCCGCATCAAAATCACCAACAACAATCATTCCTATTCAATACAATAACCGCTCAAAACTTACCAGAAAACCTCAGGACGTGATAATTTCGAAGTAAAGAAAACGAAACCCTAGCGAGAGAGATTTATATATAGAAAGAAATCAAAGAGAAAGAGGAGAGAGATTCCCAGAGTTTTATTTTTCTCTACAGAAGAAGAGCGTACGAGGGAAGAGTTTTTATTTTAAGAGCCATAAACGGAGGAGGTGGACACGTCACGGTTTCACAGTTGAAGCCCATAAATTCTCCCGTAACGCTAACGTCCAAAAAATCATGGGACCATCCAGGCGTTGCCACGTGGAATAATGTCGCTTTCTGTGTGGAAATTACCTTACCTTGAAATGGTGTTGAGTAAACGAAACCGGATAACCGGTCCTCTCTTTTCACCTAACTTTCATATGGTGCCGTTTGGCGGGTTGCGGGGTGCGTGGCTTAACGGAAATGGTTGACGTGTGGAATAAATGGCGCCTGACGCCGTTGACGGGATATATAACCGTTGAAAAGTGGGGAATAACGGCAATTTAAAACTCAAAAGCAAGACGTACAAGCAGGAAATTACACTTTAATATTTTCAACTTTTCTTTTGCAAATGTATAATAACCATGACATATTACAACTTCAAAAAGATGCATAATAAAATGATTAAAATCTATTTTCTAACAAAGAGTTTTATTTAAGAGAATCGTTCCAAATTAATTAACGATTGTTTTTCACCTTCTTAAATAGTTTAAAATTTTGATTATAACCACTTTTAAATATTTCGAAAATAAAAAAATTGATAGCCAATAACATATAATTAGAGTAAGTTCAATGATTTTTTATTTTGGAGGTGAGGAATGGTCAAGTCCAACATTCTTGGGATCGTTTATCCCCGGAATGGGATTTCCTTAAATATGAGGGTTGATACATTCCCCATTTTAAGAATGAATTAAAATAATATTATTTTTTATTTTTTTGTTCTGTTATTCTTATGTTAGTTTAATAATAAAATATTATTATTTTAAAGTGAATTTGATTTAAGAAAAGAAAAACGGGGAGGATGGTTGAAGAAAAAATAATGTGAATCCTGCAAAATCGGGTTTAAAGAATGGAAAATGGTTGACATGCTCTTACAGCTGCAATTAAACGTAATAAGTAATAACTAATCCAAACAAACACTAAAAGCTTACTAAAAATTAAAATAGGCAAATCACATTACTAAGTAGTGGAAGAGTGTATGATAACTTTATTGACTATAAATAATATGTTGTTAAAATGAGAATATGTGTGAATACTTTCCCACCCACATCAGTTTGGTCAAGAATGTTACTACCCCTTTATATATGTGTGACAATCATTTCCCCCTTAAGATGCCTTTCTTAGTGAGTTATGTCATTTAATATGTGTGAGATATTGGTTTTGTTACATGGTATCAAAGTCTAGTTTCAACGTTAAGCCACCTATATATTGTTAAACTCCACGCACCAAATGAATAGTGGGTGTGAGAAGGTATGTTAAAATTATCCCGCATCAACCAAGGGTAATATAACCTTTTTTTTATATATGTATACCAATCCTCTCAACTCGGTTTTATTTCTTATTGATTTGTAAGATCAAATGTGTTTTTTTTGTCATGGACTATTCATAGAAGTTTGAAATAGTTTATATAATTCTTATAATTTATTTAATTTTATAATAGGATCAATCTATTATGCCAATTAGAGTAAATTGGTAAATACTCAACGTACAAATGAATTGGTAATTTTAACATATTGTTTTAAATATACAAAATGAGACTAATAATAAAAAAAATAGCTATTGCTATATCTATAATCTATCGTACTCTTAATTGTTAAATGACAACAAATGCATGATCTGTAATTTTAGCTTATGATAATTGAAATTTCTTAAAATCCGAGTTAGTGGTAAAGTTGTAAAACTATACGAATTTTCAATCATTTATTGAATATAAATTGTTGAAATTTAAATCAATCCAGAATATGTCCCGGGATTTGACCGACTACGTCTTAAAAACCAACATGAGTCTTTTTAGTAAGTTTTGTCTTCACCCACTCACTTCCCTAAACGTCCTGGGAGGTCACAAGGATGAAGTTGGTGGGCCTATAACAACCTGTCAATTAATCAATCCAGTTCATATATAAAATTTCGGGAGCGGTAAATATAAAAAGGAATGTAAATAACATTACTTGTTTCTTTGATAAATAAATAAAAAGAACTATGAAAGGTGATAAGTGTAAAAATGTGACGACAAATATCATCACTCAATTTAAATCTCAACCTTTTACCGTAAATTTACTAAAAACTTAACAATGAGAAATCGAAATCCCGTTTACAAAATATTGTGCATAATTACGTTCAGATGTTTATTATTTTCCAAATTTCTTTAAAATTGGACTGTTAGTATAAAAATATATATATTTGTATTCTACAATATCTATACTTACGAATCATTAAGCTAGAGCTAAGTTTTTTTATAGGCCTAATGTATCATGAGGTGCTCTAAGTTGTTCCTAAAAGTCTGCTATCTCCTGAACTTTCAAAGTGATCCCGTAGCTACCTTAACTTTGAAAAAGTGCACCACTTTGCTCCTTGAACGCTACGTGTCAAGTTCTGGTTGGTTTGACTTTTCAAATATGTCACTTTTTTATTTTCTCTTTCCAATCAAAAGCTGACACATGACATTCAAGGAGTAAAGTGATGTATTTTTTCAAAATTGAGGTAGCTACTGGGTCACTTCAAAAGTTTCAGTACAGTAGGTTATTGAGGACAACTTGGGGTATTAAGCTTTTTTTTTTATACCATATAATTTAAAAGTTATTTTACTGTGAAAATAATAATTTGGACTGTATTTATAAATGATGCATATCTTTTAAGGTATATGCAAAGTTCAACAAATTTAAATAAGTATATATTTTTTTACCTGTAAAGAAGTGAATAAAACTTTATTAACACATTAAAATATACACAAATGCGCCTGAAAATGTAGGAGGAATATATACACGTATAAAGATTTTTTCTTATTATAAAGTGGTAGGATAATGACGAGTTCCAACTTAAAAACAGATAGATCATCGTATTATGCATAATAAGTCAACTATAAAAATCAATTTTATAAAAGTTAGATATTTTATAAATTTTTTTAGTATTACCACGGCTGAGGCACTCGTAAATTGATAATTATGGTTTAATCTGAATGTGAACTCATCTAGGATACATTATGGTGAAAATAAAAAAGAATTTAACTTTTATATAAATTTTTTATAATTTTTTAGTATTGTCACTATTAATTTATAACATAATTTTTCAGAATATTTGGAAGATAAATAAATATAATTACCATAAAAATACATTAATAAAATTAGGGTGTATAGGTTATGGTGATTTTGTTTTTTACAAAGTAAACTTTAGTTTACCTCTTATCACCATTAAATCTATTTTCACACCATTGATCTATTAGTGATAAAAAGTAAGCTAATGAAGACTTCGACTTTTTACGAAATCAACATAGAATCTACAAAAAAATTAGGTCAGATTTTATATGAGAAAATAAATACGTAATTAATAAATTACAGTAAGGATAAAAGATTGTCCAAGTATATTTCACTGCATAAAATAAAACCTGAGGTTTGTTTATAACTCTCACCAATTGCAAGCCTAAATTCTGAAACTACAAATGATTTCCTTAAAATTTTTGAGAAAATAAATATTCCAAGCAAAAGTGTAAATAATTTCAATTCATGCAACTTACATAGCTTGTGATAAACATTTTTTGTGACTATATAGTCGTTACGAATGATACAAGCAAATTTGATTGTTATATTTATATTCAATATAGACCGTTAAGAAAAATATTATTTAAATTAATTTCACTTTATAAATTTTATATTATATCCACCAGTTTAGATATCCTCCTCATCATGATTTTATTGGAAATAATAATTAATGAGAAAAAAGAAGTTTCATAAATCAGGTACCCCAACCTTTTAGGGACCAAAACTTTTGTTGTTGCTTTGTAAACTAATTACAAGAAATTAATTATTTAATTAATTAATTAATTTTTGGTTTGAATGTTCTTAATCTTATAACAACTCACCAAACATTTTTGTTGGTTCAAAGATTGCAACTTTTTAACCACCTTTGCTTCAACTGCCAGTACTGTAAAGTGTAAATGATTTTTCACTCTTTTCATAATTATTATTATTATTTTACATAATGCATATATATACCATAGAGGCCCACAACTTTACTTTAAATAAATAATAAGATGATTCTTAGATTTTAAAAATGTAAAAGCATCATAAGTCAAAATAATACAGGCTTTTTTGCATGTAGAAAAATAATTACCTATGATATCTCTTTATATTGAAATTACAAATAATATAGAAAAATTTATTACCCATGATGTGAAATATTGGGATCCCTTTATATCACAACTAACCTAGAAAAATTTATAACCCATAATGTGAAATTTTGGGAGTCTTTTACATTGAAATTATAGAAAAATTTGTTACCGATAACATGAAATGTTGGCATCACTTTATAAATTACACATGATAAAAATAGGAAACTACATTTACAAAGAAAAAGGTAGCGAAAATATTATATTAAAAAAGTTTGGTTGGTCATGAATGAAAAGAAATGTCATTGTAAGCACTATTTAACAAAATGAATATATATTTTGGATAAAAATTTTGGTTATTTTGAGCTTTAAACCTACTGCTATTTAAAATGTTAGTTTAACTAGCTTTTTAATGGTAAAAACATTTTAAGTCTTCTTAATAAATAAAAATTTAAATTACAATAAATAAAATTGTATATTCAATCAAAATTATTTTTTTGTAAATTTGATGAATTAAAAAGGCCTAATAATATCATGTCTTATTTGTTATTTATTTTTTAATTTCATGAATACAAAATAGTAAAATAAAATAAATGCGCCCTTGGTTTAAATCTAATTCTTGGACCTCAAGCGGTCGGTCTATTGCGCGGACTTAGGATCCGATATGCTAAAAGTAAAACCATAGTTTATTAATATGTTTTTAACTAAAATTTTAATTTTGAAACTTAAAATCCAAAAAAATCGTTTGGTCGATTAAAAAAATTATATGGCTCAAGTTTCTTTCAACTGCAGAAAAATTGCTCTCAAAAAATCATTGATTATGATGGATATATCACATAGAGTATAACAAGATTATCTAAGACAATTATTACATATTTGTAACTGCAAGCAAATATTTTTTTATTATAAAAAGTTATACATACATTTATAATTAACTATAAAGAATTAATTGCAAATAGTTAAGAATTTAAGAACTTAATTGCAATTAATCAAATTTTCATTTCTTATATATATGAATGGATATGTGATGTTTGATTATGGAATTCATTTTCATTTCCCGATGCAACGTGAGGCAATTCCGATTCGACATTTGATGCGGCGTTCTTCGATCTTGAGCATATGAAAAAAGTTAAAATCCGAAATCGTTTCCATTTACTTTTTTCTTCATAAACATTTTAGTTTTCTTCATATATATTTAAAGAAATAAGAACTTTATAGTGTTTTAGATAGAAGTAAAATTAAATAATAATAAATATTTATTTTGAGAATATAAATTACAAATAATTGTACAAACCAAATGAAATAAAAAAAGTCTTTGAGGATGATAATTGATATGGTTAGTGGGATTCTCAACATGTTCTTTTTCTTTTTTTATCTTACAGTAATTGTGATTGAGTATTTCACATCCATTAGGTTCAGCTCCAGTCAAATTTTGTTAATTTATTTGTAATTCCTTTTTTTTCTTCTTTTCATTAAAAAATGAACTTCAAATTCTCAAATTGATATTAATGAAATTTAAATGAGTCGTGAACGAATCCTATCAAAATATGTAAAATTTGCAAATCACCAATTTGACAGACAATTTAAATGTAATTTAATTCAATTCAACATTTTTAACAGGAACACATCAATCAATATAACTCATTTAAAATTGAATTCCACGTAAATGAATTATATATTAGAAATTATTTGTTTCAATCAAAACTTAATAAAATGATCATTTACAGTCGATTTTCAACTTTTATTAGTTAGCATCAATACCGATATGGAAAAACAGACACTGGAAAATGTGTTAACTATCAAGTTTCAATTTCTTAAACCGACATGTCACGTGGAAATTGTTGGAGATGAGTAGAATGACATTGGAATTGATTACAATGTGGGATCTACACATTTTCAACATTCCATCAAATGCAACCTCGTCTTGATCAGTTTTCACTTGTCAAACATTTTTCGATCTTTCTTCTTTGAGGCTCACGATAACCAATGGGTCTAGCCTTTCCGCTAACCCGATTATTCCAAATTTAACACGAACCCATGATCTTTATGGTTGTTGTGAGCGGAAGACACGAATGCGATAGGCCAAGAGCACGCTAAGTGAGAGGCGCGGTCCATCGAGGTGTTTTTGTGAAAACAGCATATCGGGTCAGGGACCCGGAAGGTTTGAAGAGAAAACAAAATCAATTTGGATCGTTCAAAACCCGACATCGATGCCTCGCAGTTTAGAATCACCACCTGGATTAGCTATTTTAGATTTTAAAGTCCTGTGAAACTTAACGTCCGGGGGACGGCTCACTAAAACACAAAGATTCGGGTTCAGGAAAAGTTGCTTACTTCTTGTTAGATCACACTAAATTACATCTACAGAAAACTGTATTTTTTAGTTGTGCATATTCGAACTTATGTCATTTTTTGTGTTTATAGTATGATTTATCGCGCATGCGTAAAATAATAAATACATACATATTGCAGTAGATGAATGCAGAAAAATAAATTAATGAATTACAGAACCTCGGGGAATGCATCCGCCTGCCTAATATATAAATTACATCTTTTAAATTTGCAATACCCGAATGAAAAATAAATTCCTAGGTATACATATAACCTAATCTACCTGCATCCACAAAAGGTTAGCACGGGGGATATATCACGAGCAAATATTTACACGTATGCTCGATTTAATTTTGATGAGGCTCGTGTAACCTAATTAATATATCGGAGATTAAAAATTTTTATATTATAAAAATGTTTTATTTTTATACACAAATATGTTGCTCATTTTTAATAAGTGAAAATGATTACATGATAAAAGATGAGGTCTATTATCCTGAAAATGATTTTAATTTCCTTCATGGGGGTATGCTAACATATATTTTGAGGAATCACAATTAAATAAATGATTAAATAAAAAGGATAAACGAATAAATAATAGAATAAAATAAATTAAATCATTGGTCAGAATTGAGATGAAAAGATTATATAAAACACTGGAAAAAGTAGCTTTAGGATCTCAAAAGCTTACCCTTTTGTTGCAAATCCACGTTAGCATTGATTTCCGGGGGTGTTCCTCGTTCTTTTTTGTTTGATTTGTGTGTAAAAATATTTATTTTATTCTAAAAATAATTAGACTCGGAATCTAAATTTATTTTAGGTCAAAGATATACGAAGATTTTTGAGAAGAAGATGAAAGAAATTGATTTAAAAATAATTAGATTTTAAAAGAAAAAGAATAAAAATCGTTGTCAAAAAATCAGAATTATTTTGTACTCTTTTGTGAAAAAATTCTAGTTGTTTCTTCGAGAAAAGAAATTATTTTTTGTAAAAATTTTCTGTCTCCTTTTCTGAAAAATTTCCCCCTATTTATGGGGAAAAAATTCCAAATCTGGCTGAGTTGCGAAGGCTGGCTGACCAAGCCAGCGAAACCAACGCTGGCGAAGCCAGCTTACCTTGCTGGCCGGGACGTATTTTTTCTATTTTTTTTAAAAAGAAATTAACTAATTTATTCCGACCCTTAAACATCTATTTAGATCCTTAAGAAATATTTTAAGCCTTTAAATTTTCACTTTAAAGCTTTTGAATATTTTTTTATGATCCTAAATATTTATTTAGGGTCCGAAATAATATTTGATGACGAGGAGAGCTCTCATTTGAAGATCATCGGATAATAAAAAATTATGTGATTCAATGATTAAATCTCGAAAAACCGTCATCATCGAACGCACGAGTTGGTACAAAATCTCGTGCTCATAGCTGTCAACCCTTCTCTCACTCTGATATCATGTAGAGGATCTGTGGAACTGAACAGCGTTGGACTTGATAATTTGAACGAGTATACAGGTAAGGGTGAGCTCATCTAACACAAAATCAATTAGCTTGTATTAAGTTTTATCTACAACTATATAAATACCACTCATTTATGCATGTTTGGTTTCAATATCGAATTCTCCACATTTCCAACGGAAGCACCAATGTCTAGAGTTTCCATGCATTCGAGTATTTTGGGTATCGTTGTTCCGACAACCAAAACAAAAATAATGAAAAATATTCATAGAAATTATAAGAAATATAACAATGCGAAAAGATATTTCTGATAGCTCCATGTGTACAAAGATGAATTCACGTTCAGTTAATAGGAATTTCACGACATGCATGCATGCACTTAATTTAAAATATTGATTATTTGGAAAAATAAATTTTGCTTATTATTCAAATGATTATAGTATTATTAATATTTAATCTTGTTTAGTGGCCAACAATGAGTCGGCCTTCATGGAGATTGTACCCTTTATTATATTATATGTCATGGCAACCGAATTTTATATGATTTATAAATTAATGAAGTTGTAACTTTTATTCGTTTGTATAGAGGCATATCTTAATGAGTTGTATATATTTTAAAGTAGCAATGAAGACACTTGTCATCCTCACCCACTACCAGTGATATATCAATCATACTAAATCCAATTGATTATTTAATATATACGTTTTGAACTTGTTTCGAATGTTTGATATCATCTTAGATTTTGAAAGTTTTTTATAACCTCTGAACTTATATAAAATGCACTGATTTACCACTCTCAATGTCACGTATCAATTTTTGACTGATTTGAGCTATCAAATATGTCATTTTCCTAATTATTCTCTAACACTTCTCATTGACAGACATATTAATGCACCTTTTGTAATTTCAGACAATTATTTAGAACTTTTGAAAGTTTCGGTGTATCATCTAGCATTTTTTGGACAAGTTTATGGGGTAAATAATACATTAAGACTTTTTTTATAGACGATTCGCATACACCACATATCCCGTAATGGTTTGAAATTGTTCACTTTAAAGTCTCATGGATTTCTTTTCAGCTGTGCATATTTATATACCCACGAATGACCTTTCTTTTAGCCAAAATGGGACATTTCTTCATCCAACATTTCCCATCAGAAAGCATTATCGAGCCTCCCATTGTCCAAAAATAAATTTTTTACCATTGTAATGCGTTGGAGGATACACATCATATAGAGAGCACTAGCGTTTTCACGAATTATTAGTTATCAACTAGTAGGCAGGCCGCCTACAACAATTCAAGAATTCATCCACATTACGTCCATAACTATACTTCAAAATTGTGTATCAGAAAACAACATTGCAGAACAACAAAATAAGGACATGTGTGGATTTGCTATTAGAACTATTGTCATGAAAAATTCTACTTGTAAACTTTTATTAGAGCAACATATTTTGACATAGGATAAAATATTTTAACTTTTAATTACCAACAAATTAGGAATTGTTTGCTCTTTATTTCTACATCTTTTCAGGACAGCAACTTGGAATAACTTGAAAATGAAATGTTTCAAGAAAACAATTCGGGAAAACAATCTCAAGAAACTAACACAATATGCTTTTTATGGTTATCATCTCATATTCTTCTATAATAAATAAAATGTTGTTCATCCATTTGTATTTATGGATACGTCCTTTACGGTACATATGTATATATATTTTCTTGTTTACTATTTATATTACTAAAATGTTTCATTTATCCAGATGAAAATCTGGTTTTAAATTGAAATTGAGTAATTTATTTTGTGGGTACCATTAAAAAGTAAGTGAAAAAGGAAAAATAAAGGGAAGGATATTATTATTGTTATTATAACACTGAAACTGCAAAAGCTACTTAATTAATTTATTTTTTTCTAATGTCAGTAATTGAAACAAGAACATAATGTATAATTAGATAACAACTTTATGGAGAGTTGCAAAGATGTTGGGTCCTAGGAAATAATAATGAATTAAATGTACAATTGCTGAGTACTACCTCCAATCTTATCACTTCTAAGGAGACATCCATATCAATGAAATGACTTAATACTCCAGAATCTCACTTCTACGTGTATATCAATATCACTTTCTCAAATGCCATTCCATTTCTAATTTTTTTTTCAATACAAATAACATGTTTTTCTTATAAATAAAATGTCAACTTTATAGTGTTTTTATTTTTACTTTGAAATAATTATTATATTTTTTTATCATGATTAGATGAAATTTTATATGATGAAAAAAAAGATAAAAATAACCGTCACTTTCATTGGAGATTTGTAGTAAAACCTCAATTTTAAAACATTTTACCCAATAAAATACACTCTTTGAGTCTTTCTTTAATTTAACTCTTTTTTCTGTTTTTGCTTATTTCTATTATCTTTTGGATAAAAATTTAGAGTAAATAGGGATATTTGTTACTTACACTAAAATTTAAAGCAAATATATTTAAATAAACAATAATATAAATATTGATTAGCAATTAGGAATTTTATATAATTAAAATTGTTATGATAATCGAAATCTTTGTTTTTGACTGATTTTATAATTAATATGTAATTTAAGTTAGTATATGTAGTATTATTTAGGATAACAAAAAAACATTTATCTTAAATTTTTTTACCTAAAATTATAGGGTAATTAATAATCTTGGAAATAAATTTGTCTTAATATAATGTATATGATATCAAAATTTGACATAAATTTACAATTTTTTAGTCAAAGTTACTTTTGACCATACAAAAATATATTTGATAAATTAAAAAAAAAATTCTTATCTAGTTTTTCAAGAATTTTGTCTACCTTCTTATTTTATTCTTATTTCCGTTGCTATATGAAAATAATTTTTTTATTTTTATGGTAAACTATAATGTTAACCATTATATTATAAAAATGATAAATTAGTGTAATTGTATAAATTTCATTATCATTATGAACATAAAAAATATACATTTATGAATTTTATGTCAGGTACTTTCAAATTACATGAGTCATTGAATATTCCTAACCCGATATTATAAAACAATAATATCATAACCTAATAATAAAGAATGAATTTGCCATTCATATAAGCTTCAATGAGGTGGAGATTTTTTTAATACGAGACAATTAGGTGAATTTGAAAAATAAATGAAATAGAGTATGTCCACTTGCTTCTTAACTTACAAAGTCATATAAGTCACAAGGAAAATGCACAATAAAATATACCTTTTTCCAAAGAGGAGTAAAAGAATGTAGAAAGGGCTAGAAACCCATGATACAAAAAATAATTGAAGATTGATGGGCCTCAAGAAACAAGTGTGTCCATTAACCTAGGGACATTAAGCATGTTAGGGGTAGAAAATAAATGTGTTAAAATTAGGTCATATGTCTTTCATTTGATGCAAATGGGCATGAATTTTGCCTTCTTCATTCACATCATTTTCCATCTAATGAGTTAAATTTTCCTTATCTTATTAGCTACTGTTAACTATTTAACCTCTACACCCTTCTCAAAAGAGAGTAATGGAGGGGTCTATAATAGTAAAAATAGCTAATGTGATACCCTAAATGATGGTACTTAAGGGCACAACTCCATAACTTCACATCACTTTTTTATAGGGTAAGGACCCATCTCTTTTTAGGGCCACTTAGTTGGGTTTGGTTTTCACTTGTATATATGCCTAGAGAAAATATCTTGTACATAAAAGAGAAAATATCTTTCATTTCCTTGTAAATGAAATCTTCATGTAAACATGTAGCTTAACCAAAGGATCTTGTCTTTATAGAAAATGATGGTTTTGTCAACGTAGGACATGATGTAGGTACAAAAGCACCATAAACATGTACACTATAAATATCAAGTTCCATTAAGGACCCAACTAAACATACCTTGGCCCAGAAACATGGCTCCTTAGCCAAACTGCGCCTCTGTTTAAGCACGGGCTGAAACATATTCAGCATAGCAACGATGTCGAATCAAGGCCTACAACGAACAACCTTCAGCGGTTCTTGACCCTACCCATGCCGAAAGCATGTAACCGAAGCTCTTCATTCAGCAATACCCTTCGCATTTAAGCTGAATCAGTGTCGGAGAAACCCATGCTAATCTGACGCACTCCTTCTCTCTCCTCTGTCGCATTAATTAATACAAATCTGACTGGCAGGGATGAACCATTTAATGCTCAGACGGCTGAAAAGACCATCAAGAGGCTTGTCACCTGCACACAGCTTGTAGGCGGGGCCCCACAGGTCATCATTACATGAATCCCTATAAATAGCAAGGCAATCTTCCACTTTTGAGGTAACTGTTGCTTTAAGAATACACTCTTATCACCCCTCTCAGATCGCTGACTTTAGCATCTGAGGGCCTTCGCCGAAAATACTTCCTGCCGGAGACTTGTCTTGCAGGTTCTAAAGACGTCGAAGATTGTAGACTTCCTCCAACAGATACCAAATTGGTGCGATGAGCGTGGATCGCAACTTTGGATAATGACTACTCCCCAAACAAATCGACAAGACCTCCCTTCACCCCGGGAACCACCCTGTTCTTGGATACTCTAGAGCTTGGAGATAAGGCTGGAACGTCGAACCCAGTCACCGCCATTCCCCCGCTGCAAATGGAAACACCTGCTTCATCAAGACCAGAGACATGCGAAGAGAGGAGAAGGAAAGCAGCGGAACAAGATATGATGGCCATACTTGTCAGGCAAAGCGAGCAACAAAATACGGTTATGGTCCTTATGTAAAATATGATGAATGAAATCTTACACTCATGAAAGGAGGAGCAGGGATTGCTCAGGAACCTCTATCAGGAAAGGCAATTAAATAGGTCGAGACGCGACACCCTTTGCAAGGCTCCCCGTCTGTAACAAGACGAGACCACTCGCGTTACACTTACCGCCGCCCGCGAACGCTGGAGAAGGGAGGAACCACCACAATCAAAGGAAAACCAAAGACAAAGTCTCCAAGGCGGGAAGAGGGGGAGTTAGAGGAAAAATCGCTCCAGTGTGGAGATAGAAGCTCTGCACTCAAAGCCCACTCAAAGCATTCTCTGGATAGCGAAGGGAGCTCGGCAGGATCTAGGCGAGAAGCTTCCCTGAACCCTCGACCTACTAGGGAAGATTTGGAGGCTATGATAGCCAAGAGAGTGGATGCACTCCTAGCTGAGAGGGGGATGGAAGCTACCGTGCCAGACATTGCCGAGACAGAATTGCCCTATTGCGCCCGCATAAGCGCGGAAAGATTCTCGAAGGGGTTCAAACAGCCTCGTCTAAGGGAGTATTCCAGAGTAGGAGACCCCACCGGGCATGTTCGCTATTTTCGCCAGTGCATGGAGGTGGCTGATGCTACAGATGCCATGCTATGCAAGTTGTTCCCCACCACCTTAGTGGCACCTGCGACCCACTGGTTTGAAAGCCTCAAGCCAGGATCCATAACAAGCTTTGACATGATGGCCAAAAGCTTTACCCTTTACTTTGTCACATCCATCCCGCCCAGCCGAATGGTCCAGGACTTGCAGATGGTTCGGCAAAGGTTGGACGAATCCCTCGCGAATTTCATGGAAAGATTCCAGAAAGTGGCTCTCGAGATTAGGGACTGCAACATTGATATAGCCTCGGAAGCATTGGCAAGAAATTACCGAAGTGCTGACTTGGCAAAAGACATTTCCACCGAGAGACCCACAACTCTAGCGACACTGATGCAAAAGTCCAGGAAATGGGTGCGTTGGGAAACCCATAAAAGGAACACAAAGCAAATCGAGGCCACCACGAGGGAGGAATCGGTGAGACTATGAGAAGCGTGAGCTGGAACATTGACAAACCTATCACCCAGAAATAACAAGATGAGAGGTGGAAGAATTCACTCCATTCAATGCCAAGAGGAAGGAGGTTTTGATGTGGATTGAGAAAAACGGGGAGGACATCAAATACCCCCCTAAAATGAGATACAAGGGGAAGCCGGGGACTTACCGTGAGTTCCATAAAAGTGAGGGCCATGATACAGAAGATTGCAAAGAGTTGGCCAGCGAATTAAGCAGGAAGGCTGCTAATGGTCGGCTGAACGCTTCCTCCAAAATCCACCAAGGGATGGACAGCGAGATGAATGGGGGAGAAATCCCCACCAGGAGCAACGAGGCTATCAACCGCCTCACTGAGATGCCGAGATAGGCTATCAACCGCCTCAGCGCAATAGCGAACCGGGCCATCACCCACCCCGTCGTAATGCCGAAGATCCCCTGCCTAGAGGAGTGATACATATGATCGTTGGGGGAGCCATCTAGAAAAAGAGGAAGAGAGGGAACACGTTTGATTACGATAACACAAACAGAGGGGGCGAGACGTGCTAAACCTTTGCTCAGGAGAATAAACCTTCGCTACACAACGTTACCCTGGTAATTGAAATAATGGTGGAGGGATACCAAGTGCGTCGTACTCTGGTGGACACAAGTAGCTCAGTTAATGTGATGACCAGGAGAGTGTAAGAGGCAATTAGAAGAAACCCCAATCACCTTGCCATCCATCAAGCGCCGTTGATCGGCCTAGGAGGGTACGTTGTGCGCTTATGCGGTTCGGCGAACTTATTTATTACATTGGGAGATAGGGCCCCAGGTGGAAGACCCGGGCCGAATTTCTCATCTTGGATATCCCATTGACGTACAACATAATCCTGGGGCACCCACTCATTATCGGTTCTAAAGGTGTCATTAACCTTCGGTACCTCACGCTCTAGATACCCACATACCAGGGAATAGCCACGGCCCTCGAAAATCAGCAAGCCACCCAGGAAACATATTTGATATCCCTGAAGGCCAAGCCTTTATCGGTGGAGGAGGAACCTGACCAGGAGGGGGCCACCGAGCCCACGGATGTAATGGTAGTGGTAAGCTTGAAAGAAGGGAAAGAGGTCCGCATGTCTGGAGGGCTGAAGGAAGAAACTAAGAAAGAAATCCTAGCAGTACTGCGTGAGAGGGTCCAGGCTTTCGCATGGACCTTGGAGGACCTAACCGGTGTCAGCCCCGAAGTTGCGAAGCACAGACTGAATATCCTTCCCCAGGCGAAGCCAATCAAGCAAAAATGAAGGAACCATGCCCCAGAGAGATAGAAAACCATAGAGGAGGAGGTCTCACCTGCTCGAGGCCGGACACATCAAAGCAGTCCGCTACCCTGACTGGATGGCCAATGTAGTACTAGTCAAGAAGTCGAACGGCAAATTTCGCATATGCATAAACTTCACGGATCTCAACAAAGCATGCCCAAAAGACAGCTATCCTCTCCCCAGCATTAACATGTTAGTAGATGCCACGGCAGGCTACGCCATTTACTCTAAGTTGGATGCGGCATCGGGCTATAACCAGATACCTATGGCCGAGGAAGACAAGGAAAAAACATCGTTCATTACGCATGAAGGAATATGTTGCTACAACGTCATACCCTTCGATCTAAAAAAGGCGGGGGCTACGTATCAACGAATGATGAACGAAATCTTCGATGACATGATAGGGAAAGAAGTAGAACTGTACGTGGATGATATGATTATCAAGAGTAAAGCCGAGGTAGAACATGCCGCAGACATAACCAAAGTCCTGACCCTTTTGGAGAAATACCGGTTGAAGTTGAATCCTGAAAAATGTGCCTTCGGCTTAACGGGAGGGAAGTTCTTGGGATATTTGGTCTCATAAAGGGGAATAGAGGCTAACCCTGACAAGATAAAGGCGGTGCTTCAGCTCAAAGAACCCCAAAGCATCAAGGATGTCCAAAGTCTCAATGGTAAATTTAACGCCTTGGGCCGTTTCATTTCTTGCACGGCACGATGATGCATCCCGTTTTACAAAGCCTTGAAAACAAAGCAGTTCGTATGAGGAGCAGACTGTGCCACAGCCCTCACCGAGATCAAAGCCTTTTTGGTCTCCCCACCCCTGCTAAACCACCTAGTCGCTGGTATGCCACTATACCTTTATCTCAGCACTTCGAAGGAAGCGGTCGGAATGTTGCTCTTTAGAGAAGAGGGGGAGGATCAGTTCCCGATTTATTATGGCAGCCTCGCTTTGAAGGGCACCGAAGTCAAATATGGCCGAATGGAAAAGCTGGCATTCACGCTAGTAGTGTCTTCCCAGAAATGGAGCCACTACTTTCGAGCCCACACAATCATAAAACGAACCAACCTACTGCTCAAGAAAGCACTTCAGCAACCTGAATCCTCAGGATACCTCGCTGAGTGATCCCTTAAACTTACGGGGTTCGAAGTTCGCTTCGAACCAAGGACAGCAATGAAAGCGCAAGCGCTAGCAGACTTAGTGCAAGAAGCTCCACCATAGAAAGAACTACCAGAAGCGACATGGCGCATGTTCATATATAGTAGCTCCAATAGCACTGCAGTAGGTATTAGAATTTACATTCAAGTTCTAAAAGGGATAGTGATTCGGCAGACCGCTAGGTTGGAGTTCAAGGCCTCCAACAATGCGGCAGAATACTAGGCGTTAATCTTCGGATTAGAGATTATCAAAGCCATCATACCCGACAACATCAATATATTCAGTGATTCTGGGCTGGTGGTCAAACAGTTCGGCAAAGAATCCAGAGCCAAAAGTGAGGTCATGCGGCAGTACCTCGCCCGAATCACCTCCTTAATAAAGAGATACGGTGTGAGGGTACCGAAATATCAATTAAGTAGATTCCCAGAGCACTGAACGCGGAAGCTGATAGACTAATGAAAGGGGCATCAAGCAAAGAATAGGAGATCTTACTCCCCTGTGTCCTTTTGCGGATTAATTCACCCAGCGTGCCAATAATAGAAGTGCTACAATCAGAAATGGAGGATGAATGGTTCACCCCAATCAGTAAGTATTTGGAACATAACGTGCTATCGGCGGAGGAGTGCATAGCTCAAAAAATAGTACGAAAATCCACACAACTGTACCGTAAATCCATCAACCATCCTTGGCTGAAATGCATGGGCCGTGTCAACACCGATTACATATTACGCGAGGTTCACAAAGGCCTCTGCGGTGCACATGAGAAGAAGGACGTCATGGTTCGAAGGGCTAAGCTACAAGGCTTCTATTGGCCGATAATGGAGCTAGAAGCTAAGAATCTGGTCTGATCTTGCAAAGCTTGCCAAGCCTTCGCAAAAACATCATCAGCACTGACCGGGCCAAGGTTAATAATTCAAGCCGCATGGCCCTTCGCCCTGTGGGGCATGGATTTAGTGGGACCCTTACCAAGAGAAAAATAGAAAAAACGCTGGATCATTGTCGCTATGGATCACTTCACCAAATGGGTAGAGGCCGAACCCTTATCAGCCATCACACCAAAACAGGCCACCTCCTTCTTCAGCAAGAGCATAATGTCGCATTTCGGCATCCCCCATACCATAATAGTAGATAATGGGACACAATTCAATTGCCATGCATTCAAATGTTTCTGTCAGCGACTCAAGATACGACTTCGCTTCTCTAGTGTTTCCCATCCTCAAACAAACGGCATGATGGAAATAACTAATCGAACCATCCTAGAAGGAATAAAAACAAGAGTCCATGAACATGGTTCGACATGTTTGGAAGAACTCAACAATGTTCTTTGGTCTTACAGAACCACTCCCCGAACAGTAACGGGCGAAACACCCTTCCTACTCATATATGGAATAGAAGCAGTGGTCCCCGTTAACATAGGTGCACCCAGCACAAGGGTACCAAATTACATTGAAGGGGCCTTAAAAGATAACTTGCTGGGGTATAACTTGGATTCGTTGGAAGAAAGGAGCGAACAAGCTCTCATCTGCATAACGGAATATAAAAAGCATATCACCCTTATACGCAATAAAAAGATTAAACATCTCACGTTCCAGGAGGGCGAGTTAGTCCTTCATAACACAAAGGACTCGCAAGCAAGAGAAGGGCGAGGGAAGCTCGGCATCAAATGGGAAGGCCCGTTCAAAGTGGCAAAACGAATAGAAGGCAGCGCCTACAAGTTATTCACTATTCGGGGAAGGTCCTACCCCGCACACGGAATGTAACCTCTCTACGAAAGTTCTATCCAGGAGCATAGTAATTAACGTCTTGTATATTTATTTAGAGATTATTTT
Organism: Euphorbia schlechtendalii; assembly: GCA_949673415.1. Taxonomy (NCBI): domain Eukaryota; kingdom Viridiplantae; phylum Streptophyta; class Magnoliopsida; order Malpighiales; family Euphorbiaceae; genus Euphorbia; species Euphorbia schlechtendalii. The sequence continues at coordinate 32,697 of CATIWQ010120369.1, read as the reverse complement.
GTAAACATTCAAGGGCAATGACAATACAATGTTCCACAAATTTCTTTCATAAGGTGTAGGTGATCACACTAAAATGGCCCTTCTTACGCTTTGGAATTAAAGCAAGTAAAACTACCAGAAGGGTCAGATCAATAGCGATCCCCTCGGCGCTGAATGCCCTGCAGGGTCAGATCCCTAGTGATCCCCTTGACGCCCTTATGCTTTGGAATTAAAGCAAGTAAAACTGCCCGAAGGGTCAGATCCCTAGAGATCCCCTCGGCGCTGAATGGCCCGAAGGGTCAGATCTCTAGCGATCCCCTCGGCACCCTTACACTTTGGAATTAAAGCAAGTAAAACTGCCCGAAGAGTCAAATCAATAGCGATCCCCTCGGCGCTGAATGGCTCGCAGGGTCAGATCCCTAGCGATCCCCTCGGCACCTTTACCCTTTGGAATTAAAGCAAGTAAAACTACCTCGAAGGGTCAGATCAATAGCGATCCCCTCGGCGTTGAATGGCCGGCAAGGTCAGATCCCTAGCAATCCCCTCGAAGCCTTTACGCTTTAGAATTAAAGTAAGTAAAACTGCCCGAAGGGTTAGATCAATAGTAATCACCTCGGTGTTGAATGGCCCGCAGGGTCAGATCCCTAGCGATCCCCTCGACGCCTTTACTCTTTGGAATTGAAGCAAGTAAAACTGCCCAAAGGGTCAGATCAATAGGGATCCCCTTAGCACTGAATGGCCCGCAGGGTCAGATCCCTAGAGATCCCCTCGGTACCCTTACGCTTTAGAATTAAAATAAGTAAAACTCCCAAAGGGTCAGATCTCTAGTGATCCCCTCGGTGCCCTTACGCTTTAGAATTAAAGCAAGCCCAAGAGGTCCGCTGAGCAGCACATAGGCCATTAAAGCTACAATTCAATCACTCCAGCGTACACTAGAAAAGTTAAAGAAATCATCTCATCCCGGCGTTTAACTCAAGCCGAAGACCCAATTTCATATCTCAATTATCAAAAAGCTATAAAAAAGCAAATTCAGCACATAATATGTATTCAACAACACAATAACACAACCCATCGGCAAACGAAGCAAATATCAGCAAAAAGGAGTTCCATTAATAAAACATATTTATAAACCCACAAAGCTGAGCCTAATAGCTACAAAGCAAAAATGAGGTGGTGGGCTGCGTTGACACAGAGGAGAGGAGGCATGTGTAAACCCCAGAATCTTCTTCTTCATCTAACCCTAACTGAATAGGCTCCAAAGGATCAACATCTAGCAAGTTATTAGCATAGTCCAATGGAGGCTCCTCATCATAAAAAAGAGGAGATCTTAGCCCATCAAGACTGGACTTCCTCTTCATTTGTCGTAACAGAGGAGACGTTGGAGTAGGAAGGCTCTGGTGCGGGAGGCCCAAATATACACTCGTCCTCCTCCTAGCGACCAAGGGGTTCATCAGGCAAAGCTAGCTGGGCAAGAACGTCAATATTAGCTCCGGGGAAACTTATTACGCATCGCGCGAAGGAAGGCGGTGCGACAGCTGAGATGATCCTCGCGGGTCTGCTTCACCTTCAACTTATACTTAGCCTTGTGGTGATCATACTTATGCTGAAGGTCCCGCAGCGCCTCAGTGTTCCCCTCGGTGATAGTCCTCCAATACCCTAGCCCCTTCTCTGCATTCTCCAAAACTTTCACCACCTAGGCTTTATCCTCCTTCTCTCTCGCCGCCTCAGCCCTCACTTCCTCTATCAGCACCTTAAGCCTTTTCTCCTCGACTTCAGCAGCGGATTTGATTTTAGCCACTCATGCTTCTCCTCCAACCCCTGCATAGTGCCTATCAGCTCCTTCCGCTTCTTCTTGGAAAACTCCAAGTCCAAGCAAGCTTGAGTCAGATCTGCAGCTTACTTCTTGCCTATCTTCCCCGTCTTCCTAGCGGTCTCCTCCATCTCAGCAAGGTCATCGCATTCTTACTGAACCTCCTTCAGCCGCTTCGCACTGCCTTGGGAGGCAAAGTAAGCAGTCTCCACCTGATGCTGCACATCTATCAGCGCCTTCACCATCCGATGAGCAGCAAAATATGCCTTCAAAGGTGGATGGAAACAAATTAGACAACAGCAACACAACCAGGTCACAAATGCAAAACAAAAGTAACTAATACTCGGCTCCTCCTAGAAGAAAAGTACTTACAGGCAAAGCTTGCTGCTCAACATAGGCCCCCAATTCAGCAGGACCCATTGCGCTGAATCGCGCATCTTCACTAGGGAGCTCGGTGTAGCACCCCAACTCACTCACAACCTCTGCCTTCAACAGAGGCACATCCTCCCCATGCACGTTCCGCCATAACTACACGTAGATATAAAACCAAATAAGAAATGAAGACAACCAAGTGAAAATAGAAATCTGTTAAAACTTTTACATACCAGTGGTGGATCTGATCTGGCCCATTGGACCTGCTCCTCCTCAGAGAAGATAGCCTTCCCCTTTGAGGCATTCCCCCCATCTTCAGCAGCATGGTGGGGGTGCTTCTATCCCCTTTCTTTTATCTTCACAAATTTTGTAGGTGCAGCGGGAGTCTCAGCCCTGGGAATATGGCCCTGAGGGCTGGCTACAGGCAAGATAGCCCTTTGAGGAGTGGCCTCCGCGATCACCAAGTCGCCGGTTATCCTTGAGACTACCACACCCGTAGCAAGAGGATCCATAATCCCCTCATTAAAGAGTTGCTGGGCCCATCCCCAAGTAGCAAGTGCCTCCAGCTTCGGCACTATCTCCACGTTATCGGCTGCCACCACCTCAGCGGGATTAACCTCTGCTTCGTTCCCCGCATTCTCTAGCGCCACCTCCGGCGCTTGTCTCCTCTTTGCTACCGCTACAGGAATAATTTTGGGTTTTCACTTAGTACGAGCCATTCCTACAAGTAAAAAGAAAAGCAATGATCAGTTTTTCAAAGTCTCACCATCCTCAGCAGTCAAATCGGTATAAATGATGGCCCCTTGATCCATCTAGCAAAAGAGGCCATTGGGTTAACCCAGTAAAAACTCCGCCACGCACCAATGGATGCTTGGCCGAATTTAATGCACAATTTCCACCTCTCAACGCTGCGAAGGGCTTAAATCCATGGCTCAGCACCAGGTGTAGGGGGTCCTTAGGATTGCGGTTCCAGGGGATATGGAAAGGGAACTTCCCATCCCTCAAGGGATTCAGTGGGGATGGGAAAATCCAAAACCACTTATCCTTGAAATCCCTCACATGGGACTGCTTCCCCACCAGTTTCGGCGTGGTCTCTCTTGTGCTCCCCCAAAACACGAAGGCTCCCACGTGCTTTGTGTGAGGCCTGAAGAAGAAACGAAACACACGCCCTGAGAGGACGAAGCCCAATTCGCAGCACATTCGTGCCAATACAGCCAAAACGATCCAGGCGTTAGGGTGCAATTGGCCAGGGTACAAGCCAAATTCATGCAGCACATCCACCACACCGGCATCCATGGGGAAGCGGAATCCCCAGCACACCTGCTAATAAAGCACAGGTATTAAATCCTTCCTAGGGGGGATTCCACATAACCTCTCCCTTCTTTGGCTCCTTCCCCATAACGTTGCACGACGCCCCAACCAATAATTAAAAAATTTCATTAGCCTCTTTCTTCTTGATAGTGTTGGGTGTTTGGCAATCCGCCCCTTCGGCGGGGAAAGGAGAAGAACCCCCGCCACAATTTGGCAGTGCGGGACAGAGCCCGGGCCACCCTCCACCGCCTCTACCGCAGTTGCGGCCTCAGGGCCCCTCAAGGGTAACACCACAGTAGCAGGACGGGGGTCACGCTCCTCCGCTGGCTGCCGACGGCCTGCACGGTGGATCAAAGCACAAGAATCAGAAGAACTTGAAGATATTTTACTTTGTATAAAAAGAGGGAAAGAAAGACAACTCACTCAGCGGAAGACAAAGGAATTTGGTAAGAACTCGTCGAAGGAAGGTGAAATACTGAAAAGGAAAGAGCAAATTAGGATTTCAGAAAGCAAATCAAACGAAAGAGCAATGAAGAACGCACACCCCTATATATACAGTAAATCGCACGGAAAATGAAGAGATATACCCATTAAATGAAACGTGGTCATCATTACTGTTTAAAACAGTGGATAAGAAAGGTCATGTTAGATCAACAGTCACAGCTTTCCAAGAAACGACGCCACATGTGCTTACAGCGCGCGCATGCCTTTTTGCGGCCCTAAAGAGCCTTTGTTTAGGCTCGTTGGGGGGGACTCCTGATATCAAGACCCATTAAGGGTCAAACTAAACATACATTGGCCCAGAAACATGGCTCCTTAGCCAAACTACGCCTCGACGTAAGCACGCGCTGAAACATATTCAGCATAGCAACGATGTCGAATCAAGGCCTATAGCGAACAACTTTCAGCGGTTCTTGACCCTACCCATGCCGAAAGCATGTGACTAAAGCTCTTCATTCAGCAATACCCTTCGCATTTAAGCTGAATCAGTGTCGGCGAAATCCATGCTGATCTTACACATTCCTTCTCTCTACTCTGTCGCATTAAATACAAACCTGACTGGCAGGGATGAGCCATTTAATGCTCAGACGGCTGAAAAGACCCTCAAGCGGCTTGCCATCTGCGCATAGCTTGCAGGCGGGCCCCACAGGTCATCATTACATGAATCCCTATAAATAGCAAGGTAATTTTTCACTTTTGAGGTAACTGTTACTTTAAGAATTCACTTTATCACCCCTCTCAGATCGCTGACTTTAGCATCGGAGGGTCTTCGTCGGAAATACTTCCGGCCGTAGACTTGTCTTGCAGGTTCTGAAGACGTCAAAGATTGTAGACTTCCTCCAACAAATACCACTAGTTATAGGTACTTGATTTCATTATTTTATTGGAAACTTACCTACGTTGGAAATAAGAGAGATTAAGAGCATACAGGTATCAACTAAGTGTTAACAATAAAAACTATAATCAGCTATTACATGTCAATTTAATTGTTTTTATTTAACAATTCATTTAAGGTTCAAATCATGACAATTTCATGTGATGATTAAATTTTAGCATGTGTACGTCATTTCAAGTTACATGACATTTGTACATTATGTACATGAACATCAAGAAAGCGTAAATTGGCACATAGGACCAAATTATATTTTTTATTATAATTAACAACATTTCCTACGTAAAGCGAGTATATACAAACTCACTATACCATGTGATATTATAATCAATTGGACTTATCAGAATTTGGACCATCAATCTCCATGTATAAGACAGTCATCATATTAACTCGAAAGTTAACTCTAACAAGTGAGGCATAACAATAATAAGTAGTACTCTTATTAATTATTATCTCATATATTTTCTCCCAAGTCTATTGAGCTTAAGCATGTCCAACAAATATTCATTTTACTATTTGATGAACAATGAAGTGTTAGAGATTCAACCCTCCCCACGATCATTTTCCATTATTCATTATTCAAACTCAGTATCCAATTTCAGTTATGTTTACTGTTATTAATTGTTATCTCATATATTTTTTTCCCAAGTCTATTGGGCTTGAAACATGTCCAACAAATACTCATTTTACTATTTGATCAACAATGAAGTTTTTGAGATTCAATCCTCCCCAAGATCAATTTCCATTATTCATTATTCAAACTTAGTATCCAATTTCCGTTATGTTTAAACTGTCGACCTCGTTAGGAAAATATTGCTTGCCTTTAATCTTTTCGTTCGAAGTTATGTTGAGAAATTTACTTATCACATTTAGAGTCGGCCTTGGGTAGGTCGTTGGTGCGGTCATCCTAAGAGGGATCCAAATTTTTTTTATTTATGTTTTTTAAATTAAATTTTATTGCAATTTTTGTAATTTTAGGCTCTAACTTCTTTTTGACTAATTAATATGATTTGAATTTTAATTGCTTTTACTCCTTATTTGAGTTTCAGTTGCATTTTTCTCATAAATATTGGGTAAGTTAAAAGTTTCTTACTTAATTTTATATTTTATTTTATTTTTACACAATTATGTTTAATTAAAGGGATCCAATTATTCTTCTTTTATCTAGAACCCCAAAAATTTCGGGACCGTGATCACATCACTCAAATTTGTATGTGATTTTTGTAGTTCTGACCATTACCATTTGGTTTATTTTTTCATATACATGCCATTAAATATGGGATTGGTACATAAATTTAAAGGGAAAAAAGGTTAAATTTTAAATGATAACGATAATGAATGTGTATTTTTTATTGCCACAAAAGTTGATTTGTGCTATAATTATCCCACAAAGGGTTGCCCTCTACTTCTTGTATTTAAATTAGGTAGAGAGAGCTACTTCCAATTAATAAAACTAGATTTTTGTTTATGGTATAATATGCTTTCGTGACTGCTGTATTATCAATTAGGTGCAACAACAAACTGCTGCAATTAATGTTTAAATATAATTTTTTCACGGAAAGTGATGGTCACTATTAATTTGCTAGAAGTAAATGATATCTATGATTAAAGGTGGACAATATTAAATCCTCCTGCTCATCGAAGAACTTGCTGCTCTAACTAACAAATATGCAGCATGGTTCGCAGATTTTCTAACAAACGAAACACGAATAGAAGAAAATAACTAAGATAGTTCTTACAATTCTAAAGAGATAAACCAACAGGCGACTTATAAGTTAAGTCATTATTCGAAGCTTTAACTACAAATATACTTAAGGGCAAACTTCAAAAAGGTACCATGAAGTTTAAGTCATTTTCAAAAGGAGGTTTGAGGAATTTCGGGTCGTAAAAGGGGGCTCGAGCTTTTCGAACCGTTAGCAAATCGAGAAATTTTCGCTAACTCCGTCAGTTTTGCTGACGTGGCAAAGGGTACTTTTGGAAATTCAAAATCTTTCCTTCCTCTTCCTTATCCAACCCTAAAATCAAAACCTTGAACTGGGTTTACAGTTCACTAAGATCATTTTGACCTTTTCTCTTCTAGCCTTGTTACTTCTATTTAGCTAAGCACCGCGCTTTTTGTCTCTTCCACTAATACCCTTGCCTTCTCCGAGACTGTTTTCCTCATGAACTATTGCAACTTTTTACTTATTTCTTGTTCTCGCACGTTAACTCTGTTTTTTTTCTCTCTTTCTCCATTTGCAGGGATGCTCTTCGATTAAGAGCATCTTTAATAGATAGTAGATTCGACAATGATGTGGTATGTAGAATAGACAATCACTTAAATAAGGTGGTAAAATAAACTAGATAATAAAAAATAAGCCACAATAGATTGTCTATTTGAGTATAATAACAAAAAAAGTTAAAGGGAACAGTATACTATTTGGACAAAGTTTAGACAGATGAATATGCATTTTGCTGTCTTGTAATAATAAACAAACGTACGCCATCATCACATTAACGCTCGTGTAAAAATAATTTTGTTAATTTTATTTTATTTTATTAAAAGTATTTTTGTTAATTTAATTTTATTTTTATAATATAAAAAGACTATTCATTATTACATATTCAATATTGTCCAATTTCATTTTCATTTTATATGATTATTTATTTTTTATAGGTCAAATTCACCATTATCATCTTAACTTGACAACAAAATTTGGATATCAATCCCAACTAGTAAAAGAATCAGATATCCCAATCAACTTGACAAAAGTGTATCACCTAGTCCCTTACTGCCACGTGTCAGAATTGAGTTAGTTTACTTTTCAAATCTGTCATTTTTCTGATAGTTTTCTCTCCAACTAAATTGAGGGTAACATCCCGCTTTTGTTGCCAAATTTAGAGGGTCGTTGATATATTTGGCTTTATTATAACATGTCCATGATTCTTTAATTTGTATCATAACTTAAATGCCGAAATGCATAATTTATCCCTTGAATTTGATCCAAAAAAAAAATGATCCCTTGAACTTCCGTTATTCTTTAAACTTGTAAAAAATTGCATATTATAACCCTTTGCAACTAACTAAACCAAACAATATATGAAAAGTGTAACTCACACGTCTGCCACATATCATGTTTAAAAAATTCAAACCAATAACTAACTGACACGTAAGAAATAAATCCATTTCAATCCCTCAAATTCTTATTCTCTTAAAAACACCATCTTCCACACAAAAGTTTTTTATGCTCAACACCCATAATCAATCTATTTCAACTAATCTTGTCTCACTTTTCGCAAATATCACGCCACTAAACAAAATAACCAAATTCTAAGACAAATTAAAATCAAATTAAACACACAATGCCATTAAAAAAAGAGAAAGTTCGAAACAATTGGGATTTTTTTGGAGATTGGATGCAGTTACAAATTCACGACCTGGCATGCACAAAATGAAAACTTCACTTACAAATGATGTCCTATCGATTAGTATTTCATAGAAGAAATCAATTATAGACACTAATCTAATTCAATCTTCTCTTCATAGACAAACTTGGGATTTGCGAGCCAACGTAACATCGACTCGGGATTATGGGGTCCTTTTCAATCAGACAGGAAGAGCTGTTGCACAAAAGGTATTTCTAAGTCCTTGCCTCATAGATCCTATATCTATCTATATGAAGAAGCAATTATGTATTGTTGAACAAAGCCTTTTAAAACGTCAAAGACCTAAAGATTCTAAAATTTATCAAAGTCTTTCATGGGGTTTCTTAGGCTGGTTTTGCATGTTGGCCAAATTAATTTCCCATTAGGCTTCTTCGTTACCTTCGCTCTCCAATCGAAAACGATGCCAGTTACAAAGATCAACACATATAAATCACGGAAAAGATTCAAACATAAAGAATTGATATAGATTGGAAGAATGGAAAATTTATGGGGAAGTCATTACCAGAGAAGCGAAGCAAAGAAGAAGATCCCCTAGAGAAAGGGACTAAAGGATCTTCGAGTTTCGTAATCCCAATTCACATCCCTCTTCAACTTTGTTCGATCAAGGGCATATCCAACCCTTTTATAGTTGTGGTTTAAAATTTGAAGTGAAAAATAAAATGAAGAGTTAGAGAAAAAACATTGTAGTAACTTCAAATTATAAAGTAAAATAGAATTTGAAGTGAAAATTGAAGATGTGGGATTGGAGATACCCTAAATATCCCTACTCACATCTCTGACGATAAAATCTCATAGGAAAATTGAAATCCTTTGCGAACACGAGTGAGATTTTGAACTATCTATATTCTTAAATTGATGTTGAAGATGAACGCAAAGATGAGAATGAAGAAGATAATGACAAAGAGAAGATTTTAGGGATCTGCGGGTGTTTTTTAAGATTTCATTGAAATATATTTAATATTGATATTAATTTTCTTTTTCTTTTCTTTTTTGTCAAAACTCACGCTTCAAAAGTCATTGGCTGCCATGTAAAATGCCTACTAGGACACAAAGGGTTATAACATGTATTTTTTACAAGTTTAATGAATGACAATGTGCTTTTTAAAGTTTATGATGTTATTTGATTTTTGATACAAAATTCAGGAGATAAACTATGCACTTTGCAATTCTGATTTTTGTTGTGCTCATGTTTTGCTTGAATTCATACTAAAATAATTATATGATATGATTTTACCAGCCTCCAGACATATTAAAGTCGAAGAAAGTTATAAGTAGTCCACCCCTATGATCAAATGATAAAACAAATTCTTAGAGATAAATGTTTATCATTGTTTATAGACTAACTGGAGCATTTTTATGGTTCATGCACGTACATGGATTTCCATTATACCAAGCTAATTTTTCAGAATGATCGATTTTGGTAGAATATATAAAAATGACACTAAACAAAACGAACAATTAATAGTTATATAACACAAGCTACTAAAATACAATATATATGATATTGATAGTAGTATAATTCAGACAAATAAATTACATCAATAATTCCATTATATAAAATTTGTTATGTTCGATTAAAAAACATTAACTCTTAAAAACATTCAAATAAATACATGGAATCAATCCTTCGTAATACACAAAAAAATAATTTGAAATTAACATAAAAAATCAACAAAATATAATAAAACACAATATCACACATTGATCAACATTAACTAATTAATAATCTGTGTCACAATATATCCTTCGTGAGATCTTGGAAGAAGAAAAACTCACCGGAACATAAGGACATATTACTCTTAATGTGCGATGTCTCGTCTTCAAAACTCCAACCTTAAACTGGACTCTCGCCTTAATCCCGACATCTAACTTAAGTTCCCCAACTGACTTTTCCGAACTTAAATCCTTAGCCAAACCGCCAGACAGTGCGGCATTTCTAGCTTCGATCTTCGCCTCGAGCCGAGTCACATTTCGTCGAGGTTGATGGAACGGCTCGACAGTGTTGAAGGCGAGGGTTTGATCATCATAAAGTACGGAAACATCAATCGATTCGTAGTATATAGAGATTCTGCGGTTATGGTTGTGGGCCCTGATCAAGAAGTCAAACGAAGCATTAAGATGGTTATTACGGAGATTGAAGTTGTTTATTGTCCCATCTTCGATTGAATACGTGATTTGCTTCGGCCTGATTATCAACCAAGTGACTAGCACCGCAACGCCAACGAGTACTATAAGAGTTAGTATGATAACCGCGACGATTCGGAGCAGACCTGATTGTGGTGGCAGGGTAGTTTGGGGCGGTGGTGGTTGGGTGGTGCTAGTCCTATTAGCCATACAATGTTGAGGAATTATGTATGGTTTGATTTATGTGATATAATTGTGGATATTTATGATTTAATATAGGGGTGAAGAGTATATTAATATGGAATATATATTTTTATTTTATTATCATCAGGGATTAGTAAATCAAAATTAAATTAATCACATATATCACTTTTGTGGTCTTTTATTTGAGATTTCTTGCAAGAAACTCAAGAAATCGGATATTCCAATTGAAATTGTTCCTTTCTTCTGTTGAAAATTTTCAAGATTCATTTCAAGTTAGTTAAAAAACTTTAAGGGCCATTTTGCTGTAGCTGATGTTATTAATAGTTAGTTTTTATTGATATATTTTTGGGTTCCGAAATAACTAAAAGCAGCCGTATTCAAACAACTGAAGCTGAAATTGCTATTTAATGTCGAAAAGGTTAAAAACAATTGATTATTGAATTTTCAAAATCCTTGAGAAACCTTAACGTCTACTCTCTCCGTTCCTAATATTTATCATTTTAGACGTTTGACTTTGGTTTCTAATATTTGTTATTTTAAAGTATCAATGCATTTTTTAACAAAATTTTCCTAATTTACCCTTGCATTAATTAGGAAAGAGATTAGGTATAAATTTATTTATAAGATGGTAATTAAGAAGAGAGAGAATTTTATTATAAAGTAAGAGAGATAAATTAATCATTTTAATAATGTATTAAATATTTATTTTTTTCAAAAGAAAAGGGAATATGCTGGCAGATAGACAAATTGAGGCTTTGATGATACTGTGTACTGTAAATTTTTATTTTTTCATCATCACACTGACAAGAAAAATGCTCCTTTCTTTTATTGCGTTGCTTGTACACTAGTCACCACCGGAGATTTGACCCGACAAGAAGAATATTCTTAAATTATACAAGAAAATCTGGAATTTGAAAATGTTGTTCGTGTATTTTTATTTTAGCTGTTGATTCTTACTTCACCACAAAGCTATTCCGAGATAATTCCTTAAGTTTTACCTCAAAAAATTCCATTTCTTTTATTTTTCTTTTTGCTGCTTTCTATTTTTCTTTTATTTGTGTTATAAAATTATTTATTTTATATATGAGAAATTTATAGGCCTGAGAGGGTGGGGTCCAATGGGTCTTTTAGGGCCTGAGTTCAGCCCAGCCCAACCATTACTTATTGTGGCTTGGCTAATTACCCATTGCCGTACGAGTACAAAGAAATCAAAAGCTTAGCAAATCTATTGGAAATAATCCATCGTAAATTGTATCAAATGATCCGAGTACTAAATTGAAGAATAAATAAATTTAAAATTTAAATATAAATGTTTTTTTCATAAGTACCTAACAACATATTTCACATTTTCATTTGGAACAGAAATTGATAGATGATTTTTTCGATTTTCTCTCGTTTTTTCTCTGTCCTGGGAAATTTTACGGCGGAAAGTTTCGTATCGATCTTCAACATTGTCGCCGTGAAAATCAATTGTTTCACTGACAAACCATGAAACAATTCTGATTCAACGTACTCGTCTTTGATCTTGGACATTAAGGTACGAATTCATACACTTTTTTTCTTTTCCGACAAAATCAATTTTTGCATGTAAGCTTCCTTTTTCTGTTTGTTGGTCTTCAAGTTGTTAATTTGGATATAGGGTTATATACATCATGCCAAACTAGATAGAGGAACAACACTGTAAATTAATTAAAAACATCATTCACTTCAATTATGTTTATTCAGATGTGCCGATATTTCTTTCAAATTTGTACTTACTTTTTTGAATATATATTTGATTCGGCTGATAGCGTGTAGTAAAGGAAAAGAAAGATCGATGAAATCAATATTATGAAACACAAGGATCCAAAATGAATAGCAATTTGTATATATTTGTAACCTGACGAATATGAAAATACGTCTACTAAGCAATTAAATAGTGAAGAGTCACTTCAAATACATCTTGTTCTTCTTCTTACAAATAAAGCAATCCTTTTTTGGCATATAACCCAGTTAGTGGGAAGAGAAAAGTTCTAAATTTCATTATATATACATGTGTGTATGTGTATGGAAAGCAATCCTTTTTTAGCATATAACCCAGTTAGCAGTACGAACTGAGTATGTGGGAAGAGAATAAGTTCTAAATCTCGCCTAATGCATGTCTTCATAGAGATTCTTGCCATCTTGTAAGCTATTCTAAAATGCACCTCCAGCCCTCGTTTTAACTTTCAACCTACGATACTCGGACCCTTCAAAAGAGTGGTTGCACCCGTGTCGACACGACACGGACACAGACACGGACATGAAATACGTGTCAGATCCGGCACTTGGTCATCGGACACGGCAGAAGCCGGTGTATTCAAACGGCGGCAAGTTCTCACTTAATTTGCAGGTTTGAAATTAAGTTGAAGAAAAATGACAGAGGACGAAGAACTTTCCCTTCTTTTTTGGAATAACTTTCTCCCTTATTAATTTATGGGGGCCAACTATTTTTCCAAAACAATTATCATATAATTAATGCTATTATTTATACTAATTAATTTTATTAGGGACAAATATGCAAGTCTTTCCATATTCATTTTTCTCCTCCTAATTAATTATAGTCAATTTACTTTTTTAACTAATTAATTGCTTTCCTAAAATAAATATTTTTTTCACTAATTAAATATTGATGGCTTTGCAGTATTTCTTTAAATCAATATATATATATATATATATATATATATATATATATATATATATATATATATATATATATATATATATATATATATATATATAATTTCCGTGTCCATACCCATGTCTAAATTTAGGATAGTGTCCCCGTGTCCAAAATTTTTACACTTACCGTACTAGACACTCGGATCCGTACCAATGTCAGACACTTATAAACGAGTCCATATAACATAGGTTTCAACTAGGCAAATTTTTAAGTAATTTATAACTCATCTAGCCTACTCAAACCTCTCTTTCATAAGTTGGCTTGAACAAACATATTTGAACATATGACCAACTGGAATCAAGCCCTTAAATCTTGAATAGTCATGATATGATAAGTAAGAATAATAAATAGTAATACATAGGAATCACCCTAATTTCACCTAATATTTACCTAAATTTTAATCATATTAAACATGTGAAAAAAATTTTAGTCACAGTTCGACGTGTCATACCAGAAAATAATAACAGGAGTATTGTACTCTTAATTTTTTATCATACTATTATTCTCTACTTCATAGACCAGGTTCAAATAAACCCATAATGACCAAATAATATCTGAATACCCGCAAAATCTGTACCAATTCCCTCACTAAAAAAAAGATATGGTTGAAATTGAAGCTTGTAGGTAAGGCTGTAAATGAGCCAAGCCGTTCATGAACAACTCGGTGTTCGGCTCGATAAAAGTTCGGCTCGGCTCGATTCGATTAATAAATGAACAGTTCGTGAACATGATTTATGGTTCGAATAATAAACGAACTGAACATTAACAAGACAAAACTTGGCTCGTTTATTCGTGAACAAACTCGATTAGAGGTTCGTAAACAGACTCGATTAATGTTCGTGAAATAGTTCGATTATTATTACATATAAAAAAAATAAAATTATATAAATATAACTATAAAATTCTAAACAAATACATATTTCCCACCCGACCCAACTCAATTACAAAGCCCACTTTTAATATTTTATTGGCCCAGACAAATGAAAATAAGGTTTACTCTCAGAGTCTCACTTGCTCTCCCTTTTGTATTCATCTCTTCGTAGCTGCAATCATAAAAAATCACCAACTTTGAGTATGGTTTAAGTTCAAGCCTCATTTTCTCACTCCATTCATCTGTGCCTCTCTATTTCACTCGGTCGTCTCAATTCTACTTACAATTTCTCACTCGGCTCCATCATTAAGGTAAAATTTCAAATTTTTGAATATTCTGAATTCAGATTTAGTATTCTTTGTTGTATTTTTTTTATAGAGATAGTAATGTTAGCGAACAATAAACGAGCTTGTTCGTGAATAAATTAACGAAATGTTCATAAACACGATAAATGAGTTGTTCGTGAATAACTCGCGAACAAACGAACATTTAAACGAATCGAACACGAACAGAATTTTGAGCTCGAATTTGTGTTCGGCTCGGCTCGTGTTCGTTTAAAAATTAAATAAACGAACATGAACAGATCCAAAATCGGTTCGGCTCGTTTACAGCCCTGCTTGTAGGGGCGGATTAGTAAGCCAATTTTATTTTAAAGTATTTTATATCAATACTTAAAAAAATTGGTTTAAAGTACAAAATGAGTGAAAATAAGTTAATAAACTAAAAATATTTTATAATCAGGGGCCAAGCCACTTATATGATGCTCCTCCGATTCTAAGGGCATCATGGCCTGCATTCTTCCATTAGTATTTTCAGATAGATGAAAACGAAATATTCGATTTGACCTTCTTGAATTTTCCGTTTGAATTAAGGTTTTGTATTTGATTTCTTTTTCATCGCGGCTGCTTGATATTTTTAATGCCATTATTCATGTAGTCTGATGGGTTTTTTAACCTAATTAACTTATTTTTGGGTAAAACCCTAACTAATTTAATTTATTTACCATTTTTAACGGCTGCAGATAGCATATGAGAGCAAACAGCTCTTATATTAGTGTTCAGAGCCGGTTTTACGAATTTTGAGGCACTAAGCTAGAATATGAGAGTAAAAATGCGAATAAGAAGTTATTGTTACTATATTTAAGCATAAATTTTACAAATGAAATTTCAATTAATGAATAAAAACTATATAATTGAGGTTAAATAAATTCAATTTTTTTGTAACAAAATATTGTAGGTTAAAAAATATTATTGTTATGATTGTGCCTAATTAGTTAGTTAATTTATAATGTATAGTAATATTTTCTTGATAAAAAAAGAAAAATATAATGTTAAACTATGAAAGGCAACAATACAGAGACCCTTATTTTTGTGAGGCCCTAGACGACCGCCTAATTCTCTTCCACTGTAAGGTCGGCCATGTTTGTGTTTGACAAAACTTTTTGTAATTGCAAAATGCAACAAATCACTCTCAATCAGCAGTAAGTATGAACAACTACAAACTGCTGCTTTTGAGTTCCAATCAGCAGCAATCCCTTTTGTTTAGGAGGCCTTAGAACAATTACGTCTCGTTTGCCTCTATGCTTATTAACATTAATTTAATGCGAGATGCAAATTGATAAATAGATCCATGTAGATTATTCTTGCTCCATCCCTCCTTTTGAGCTACAATAAGATCAATGCATGAAAATGATCCGTTGAAAGAGATCAACTTGTTGGTGGGGTTTTACTGAATTCTGGGTGTGGCTCAATGTAGTATATTTTTTTAAATATGGTTTGGAAATTATTTTGGCTTGATTTTAATTAAATTGAAAAAAATTCATATTGGTAATTGTATATGATACCCGCAACAACACTTTCTAATTTTATACCATACACTAAATTATGAATGTGTTACACTGAACTGCTAACAACAACTGCAAACTACTAACAACAACAACAAACTACAACTGCTAACCATTGTGTCAAACATAATGTATACTTGATAATAAATAAAAGTTAAATGGTGTTGAATAATAACGATATTCAAGTCTCTTGTCCACAAAAACTTTCGAGTCATGTTGTTATGTTTATTGTAATTTGTTTATATTTAGTTAATAATTTTTGTAAGGTTAATGTTTACATATATTGTAAATTAGAATTTATTTAATCTTATTAGGTTGTGAATGTTATCCACATACCTATTAAAGATTTGGAGATTAAAAAAATTCCCATCCTCGCTCCAGAAATTTTCATCTCCATTGGACGAATTTAGGGATGAGCATTAGGCTAAACCAAACCGAATTAGCAGAAAACAATTACCGAATTTAACTAAAAATAATTGTTGAACCTAACCAATCTATACCTAAAAGCCGGATTCATTGAACTGAAATTTATTTCGGTTAGTTCGGTTTTTTCAGAATTGAAATGAAACACTCCCAAGCCATGTAATTGCATAAGGCGTAACATAATTTCATAAACATGTAATTACGTGTTGATGAGAAAAATAAACAATAAATACTTTATAAGTAATTAATGGAGAAATGGAACCAAAAAAATAAGCATGATTTGGAATTAGTTAGCTAAAACAAAATAATTAGTTGCAACACATGGTTCAGGCCTACTAAAACAGTAAAATGTACATCTTGCATATTATTCGATTCATTTGGATCTTTAACATTTTTTCTCTTTCAAAACCGAACCAAACACGAAACTCACAAATGATTAGAAAATCAAAATTCAAACTGAGATATCAAACAGGTCGGACCAAATATCATAATTTAGTTCGATAAGGTTTAATAATTTGGTTTAAACCGATATGTGTTCAGCCCAGCACGGATCCTATCAAGTTCTGTGATTTCCTCCCATTGTCGACCTTAAGGCTTTGATTGGGAATAAGTTTTATGAGAATTATAAAGGAAAAGAAATGAGAAGATGGTATTTGATAGAAACATAAAGGATGATATAATATTGTACTTGGAATGAAGAGATTAGTTCATAAAAGAAAGTAAAGAGTTAATTACTTAAATAACTTTAAATTTTAGAAATGTATATACATAAATTAAATAATAAGGTCAAAAAAACTAAAAGTACATCATCATCCCCCAAATTTGAGGGGAAGAAACTTAATAAAGTGCTGTAAATGGGAGGAAGAAGTTCCTCCCAAATTTTGTCCATTTTTTTCTTTTCTTTTATCCCAAAACATGGGATAAAGATCCCATCCATAGAAGAATTCTTTTAAAAACCTTCTCCCAAGCAAACCTGAAAGAAAGACAAGATTAGAATAATTTGTTGAAAGGGAAAAGCAAAAAGGCCAAAAAGTAAAAGGCATAAAGTGAGGAGCAATGGAGGTGGTCGCCGCGTATACTTTGGAAGATGCTATCTTATTGGACAAGAAATTCTCTACTTTTTAAATTCATTGGTAGCCACTTCTCTTTATATATAAGTTCATCAAGTATGAAAGGTTGATTTTTGAAGATGGTTTTGTAGCATTAATTCTTCGATCCTGGCCATCGGGTACGGTGTATTCAGGTGGAAATTTCATGTATCAATGATCAACTTTTGAGATCGAGCGACAATTCTATCTTCTACAGGGCAACCTCAATCCTTTGGCATTTTTCTCTATTTTTAGAGCAATCAATAGTTTGAAGGTGTTTATTTATTATATTCTCTTTTCCCTTTTTTCCCGGAGTTATTCTCTATGTAAGGTGATTCGGGATGGATACTAGACGGGCCCATAATACCATGACGGGTAAATAAAATCCTAACCGTGTTAGGACTTGTTCCAGATCGAAGCATTTCTAACATCATTTGAATAAAATTCTTTTTTATGTTCTGCTTTGTATATTTGTAGTGTGGATTGTTTTTTTGTAGGCGATAAAAAAAATCAATGATGAGCTAAACAAATCCTAAGAGAACAACACACCCGCTAAATCTTGCAGGAGAAACGATGATAAACCTGGAATGGGGTCTTCAAATATGTGAAATTCACCACCTATAAAGAGTCAAAAGCTGACATGTGATCCACACTGGTTCTTGATCATGAAACACAAGCTCGATCACGACTTCCCACTCCCATCAAATAAGCATTCACCTCCGCATCCTTCATTCGCATAATGTAAAAAACGCACTTACTCTCGAAATTATTTTTTTTAATATAGTACATGCTTATTTTATTGTGGTTTTATACATATTTAAGTTTTCTAAAATGTGAATCCCAGTTGAAGACTGATCCACTTTGATAGCTATGGGGAAATTATTTATCCCGAATTACAAGTTAATTTTATTAGAATAAATATATGTTTAGTCCTTAATTTGTATAAAAGTTGTACATTTGTCTATAATTTGTGTTTATAATGAATACAACTTTGTAGTTTCTGATCTCTTTTAAAAATACGACAGTCACTTTTTACTTTTTACCTTTGTATGATTAAGACTTGAATGCAAAAAGAAACTCGCACAAAAGCTCATAATCAAGGGGATACACGGAGGCTTGGTTCACAGCCTCCTCTAGTGACATCTTTATTTTTTCTAATACATGAGATTGTGTTTATATTATAATATAAATTCTCACTCTATTCTGGATTTGACTCAAATCTAAAATTTTTATATCACATGTCGTATAAGTTTTAATTAACAAAATCTTGTTTGTTTGCACGAAAATAAGGTGTAGAGGAAATTATTGAGTAGAAGTAAATATTTTACAAGAAAATAAACTTTTTTTTTTATGTTTGGTTACAATGCTGGAAAATACTATAAAAAATATTTTTGAATATTTTGGTTAAAATGCTAATAAAAATTTTAACCACAAATGTAAATTTACAGCATACATTTCTCTCAACTTCAAAAGATAAGCACAAAAAAATTAATAATTCAAGTCAAATTAATATATAAACAAATTTAAAGATTAAACAATAAACAATATTTTTTTTTTTAAAAAAAAATGATTGCAGATTTATTATTTATGGATCAACAATCAAATGAATGAGGAAAAGAACACAGTGAGACTTTGAATTCGGCAGATCAGAGGTTTAGAAGAGATGTAGTAATTAACATCCCTCTATTTAACTAACAAGCGCATGACATTGTCTTTCGATTGAAAAATGTTTTCTGTTTTGTTATTAGTTTTTCCATTGACTAGGAAAATGTCTTACTTCACTTATTTATCCGGACTAGACAAATTTTCAAAAATTTGAAAAATGTTTTTCCGGCAAACAAATGAAATCTAAAATTAAATTTTTTACAGAATTTTTTGATATTATGAATAAAATCTCATGAGATAGTATTATGCATCTTTATTTGAATACCTAAAAATGTTTGAGTTCTCGATTAAATTCAAAATAGACGAAAAAGATTACGAGTTTCAAATAGCGCGCCGCTACTTTATGGGCTTTGTGGAATATAAATACATTATTATTTATCACATACAATGATAACTTCCATCGAGGCATCACGCCGTTAAGCTAAAGAACCTAAACAAATTGTGCTGCCCATCTCCGAGTTGCGTTTTTCTGTACAGTTATCAGTAATTGTTTGCTCTTATATTTTTGTGAAAATACATGCCTAACTTCTTTTCGACTTTCCTTTTTTGCTCGGATTTTGTATCTTTAGGGCTCTACAATAATTGAATACAAAAATGTCCACAATAGCAACATGATTTTGACAAGGATATTTACGTCATTCTATCAAATGTTGAAGTATCTTTGTTCCTTCCTAACTCCTCTCTCTCTCTAATTCAACTCTTCACATTCTCCCTGCCTTTCTGGAACCCTAATTTTTCTTTGCCCTTACTTAAATTCACTCAGATTGAATTTCAAACCCCTTATGTATAGTTATGAAAACAGAGTAAATGTCCAATTGAGATTTGAGAGAATCCAATATTCGTAGAGAAACCCAGAAGGAAATTTTTCGAACTTCATCCCCAATATGGCAAACGGGACAGATTCTTCAGATATTCTTGTGGCCAAGGTTCGACCCAGATTGAAACGCGAGTTTGAATTCGCGTTTAGGTCCCATTCGGAGATCTCTGGGTCTTTGGGTCGGACTCGGTCTAGGCGACCGCAGTCTGAAGTTGCTTCCCCGTCTAATGGAAGTGCAAGAGGATCCAACAGAAAGAAGAAGTTGAAAGCAGATGGATCAGGGGAGGGAGTGAATGATGAAAGAGCGAGAGCTTTAAAAGAGAAATTTGAGGCTGCGAGGGAAGAAGAAGCTAAAAGTGATGTGGTGGAACTGGGCAGTGGAGATGAAGAGGAAAAGGTTGGTTTAATTGAATCCGTCCCTCTTTTAGCAGGCGATTTGAAGAATGAACCTGTGCAGGAGCTAATGAATGAGGATGTGCAAGGAGATACTGCTGCTACAACTGATGAATGTGAAGAAAGAACTGAAGGGTCGATGTTAAATTCCACAGTGAAGGAAGATTTAGACAGGAAAAACCAATTGGAGAATGCTGCAATTGGGCCAATGCCTACTTTAACAGGCCACCGAGAAATGACTGCAATTAGGGCTTTAGAAAGCAATACTGGGCCAAAAGTAAAGGATGACATGAGTAATAATGCCAATGAAGATGGGAATCTCAGTTCATTTGCAGTTGACGGCGTTCAAGAAGGCAAGTGTGATTCAGAAGTAAAAGGTGACACGAAAAATGAACTGGAAGATGGGAGTCTCAGGTCGCCGGAAAGTGTCATTAACGGAGGAGTTGCTCTTGAAGTATCACCAATTTTGTTTAATGGTAGTAATAGTAATGTGGGGGAGAGGCATTTGAGGAGGTTTACAAGGTCTTTATTGAAGCAAAAAACTGAATCCAACATTGAAGACAGTTTAGAAGTGGGTACTTCATCTATTGTTAACTCCGTTACACTGACGAAGCATCTTAGGGCTGATGCTCCAAAGAAATTCCCTTTAAATTTGAAGGATCTTTTTGATTCAGGCATATTAGAGGGAGTGAATGTGAAGTATCTGCGGGGCGTCAAGGTATTACTTTTCTCAACATATCCATAAACATTTTAATTCATTTATTGGCATACGTTGAACTAGTTAGCCCCCGTTGTTTTTAATTGTAGACTAGAGGGTCTGGTGGAGGAGGGTTGAGAGGAGTTATCAAGGGATCAGGAATTCAGTGTTTTTGCCACCTTTGCAAAGGGAGTCAAGTGAGTATTGTGTCTAATTTTTTAATATTATCAATAAATTGAGTTGTGTATAAGGCTGTTTGATTGAATTATTGAGTGCATTTTTGTTCCTCTTTTGATAACATAGGTTGTATCCCCTGCCTCATTTGAGCTGCATGCTAGCAGTGTGAATAAACGTCCCCCAGAGTTTATATACCTCGAGAATGGGAAGACACTTCAAGATGTGATGAATGCTTGCAAAGATGCATCTTTGGATACTTTGGATGAATGTTTGAGGTTTTCTGCTGGTTCATCTTTGAAGAAATCTTCCTTCTGTCTAAACTGCAGAGGTATGTATCTATTATTTTCTGAGGACATTGTTTTTTTTTGTTGGTCTATTTCCACATGCTGTATTTATTTGTAGGCTCAGTGGCAGTCAACTTTAGGAAGTCGGTGTTATTATGTAGGCAGTGTGTGGAACAACCTGCCATGCAAATAACTGCAGATGCGGCCAAAGGGTATGCTAGTAATTGCCTTATTGGAATTGTTGTGTCCTTTCTTGATTGAACCTTAAGGATCTATATCATTTGCCTGCATCGTTCCTACTTCAGTTAGCTGGAATATGACTTCTTTGAAAGTGTAACATTATGTAATGGGATGTGTTCTTTGGAATCTAAATTGATAATGGCTGCTTTCTATATCCACATTCTATATGGATTGATTACTTCATCTTTATTTTTCTTATTTGAAAATAAGGTTGCAGGGATATAAATGCGGTCCATGCTTCTGCTAGCCATTTTGGAGTTTTTAACATGATAATGTTGTAGATGCGTGATACTTAAAGTCTCTTGCTTTTGAAACCTTTACCACACCTCCAGTCTAATTTTGTATTTTATACCATTTTGTGTCAGCTACAGAGGGGTGTTGATGTTTATGCCAGATCTACATTCTTAATATATGAAGTTATCTATGATTCTATAGGAATGCTAAAAAAGGCAAATTAGACATAAAATGGTGTGAATCTTAATTGAAAATTTTGTGTGTAAGAGTTGCATGACGGGCATTGTACTATTAGATAGTTTTAGACAAAAACCGTTGTGACTTTCCGTCTTCCCTTATTTCTTGTTTTAGATCACAAATTCAAATTTCGGAGATGGAAAATACAGTTCGTGCTTCTGATACTCATTTTGGATTTTAAACGTGATAGTATTGTTGATTTATACAAGTCAAAAGTCACGCTTATGAAATCATTACTACAGCTACAGACTAATCTTGTATTTTACACCATTTTGTTGTGCCAGCTACGATAGATGTTGATGTAGGGGGTGTTTCTTAAAACTTCTCCTTTTCAACTTTTAACTTAAAAGTGTCTTTTAAGGAGATTTTAACTTATAAGTCGGACAATGAAGTGTTTCTGATAACTTTTTTTTAACTTATAAGTTAAAAATAAGACAGAAGTTAAAAGTAAGTCAGATTTACTTCTGAAAAAAGTCACTTATAAGACATAAGTGACTTTTTCAGAAGTTTTGAGAAACACCTCCGTAATATTTGGCTATTTGCTGAAGTTTATGCAAGATTAACATTCTGAATATTTGAAGCTATGTATAAAAATGCTAATCAAAAGCAAACTAGACACTGAATGATGTGAATCTCATTCAACTTTTCTTCTGTGTAAGAGTTGCATGACGGGCTTTTTTCTCCAAGATAGTTGTAGATTGAGACCATTGTGATTTTTCATATTTATTATGTTGTTTCAGAACACCAATTCAAATGCCAGAACCACCACCTGTTCCTGTTCCTAAGTCGGCAGATCCTGCCCCTAAGTCATCTTCTAGAATGCCAGTTCTTCGCAAGTCATCATTTGGCTCTAAATTGTCTGATGGTACAGTAAAGGGTTGCTCATCACAAAGCAAGAGTCATGGAAGACTTACTAGAAAGTCGGTGTCTTTCTTTATTTTCTTTTCTTATCTTTTTCTTAGTTTATTGCATTTGCTGTTCAGAATCTACACTTGTTTAGCTGTTGCTTTTCGTCTTTCGTGATTCTAGTTGTTTACTTTCTTCCCCATCTATATAGGGATCTGGGGATGCATAGGTTGGTTTTCGAAGAAGATGTTTTACCTGATGGAACTGAAGTTGCTTATTATGCTAGAGGACAGGTTGCAACTAAGCTGATTAAATTTCTACTTTAGTTTTGATGCATATTTAAGTTTGTTTGTTCTGAATTGTACTTTGCTGGGCAGAAATTGTTGGTTGGATACAAGAAAGGATCTGGTATTTTTTGTTCTTGCTGCAATTCTGAGGTATCTTTCATCTCATTATATTAAATTTTTTGGTTGTTACTTGGCTTTGCTTGAGGTTCGATATTATTGGCATGTAATGAACAGGTCAGCCCCTCCCAGTTTGAAGCTCATGCTGGTTGGGCATCACGTAGAAAACCGTGAGTATTCTTATTGTAACATCTCGAGTATGTTTTTTCCGAATAGGTTGAAATTTTGATTATTAGTTAATAACTCAAAAGTAGTACTTTTCTGACACTAAGCGAGCAAATACTTGTTTTATGGGAGGGGATGAGATGATTATTTATTCATATTACAGTTATGAGTTAAAGTAGTACTTTTCTCGTAGTTCTATTTGGATCACACATTTATTGTTTGGCAGCTATCTGCACATCTACACATCCAATGGGGTGTCTCTTCATGAATTGGCCTTATCATTATCCAAAAATCGGAAGTTCACAGCAAGTGAAAATGATGACCTCTGTCAGATTTGTAGAGATGGTGGTGTTCTTTTATGCTGTGATACATGCCCAAGATCTTATCACAAAGGTGAATAAATTTGCAGAGATTTTTAGGTTGATTGGCATTTAATAATCTATGCCGTATACTGAGTACTCATGGTTTTTTGATCCCTCAGAACTGTTTATTTATCATACTCTGATTTTCTTTGCAGATTGTCTTTCTCTACCAAAAGTCCCTGCTGGTAGATGGTGTTGCACATTTTGTGTGAACAATTTTCAGAAAGAAAAGTTTGTGGAGCGAAATGCGAATGCAATAGCCGCTGGAAGAGTTGCAGGAGTAGATCCTATCGAACAGATAACAAGACGTTGCATTCGAATTGTCAAAACACTCGATGCTGATTTTGGTGGCTGCATTCTATGCAGGTAAAATGCCTCAAAATTACAGAACAATCATAGATTATGTAGACTGTTATTCTTGTGTTCTTGTATCTCCTATTTTTCGGCACTTCCTGCTCTACTTAAAGTTTATTATTTTTAATGTTTTATTGTTCTATGCAGAGGCCATGATTTTGACAAGCAATTTGGTCCTCGCACTGTTTTATTATGTGATCAGGTATATGACATTTCAGTGATATTTTTTCTTGGCCAAATGCATCAAGACCCGTTTGAACTTTGGCAACTTTTGCCCGGTGCCACCCTGAACTTTCAAAAGTTCCGGTTAACCCCTGAACTTGGCCAAAGTGCACCAGTTTTCCCCCTCAATGCCATGTGTCAACTTCTGGTTGGTTTGGGAAAAAAAATTGCATCTTTGAAGAGTCAAACCTACAAGAATCTGACAAGTGGCATTGAGGGGGCTAATTAGAACTTTTGAAAGTTCACGGTGGCATCTGTTGCCAAGTTCAAGGGGGTTTTGATGCATTTAGCCTATTAAATTTTTTAGTTTAAACTTTGTCTTGCAGAGTGATCTTATCGCTAGTTTTGTTTTGGTGCCAATTTCCCCAGTGCGAGAAGGAGTTCCATGTTGGCTGTCTAAAGGAACACAACATGGAGGATCTCAAGGTGCCATGATATATTCACGTCGTTTTAAATTTGCATTGAGCTGGTTTCCTCTATAAATATTTGACGTGTTCGGGACTACAGGAGTTGCCACAAGGGAAATGGTTCTGCTGCACAGACTGCAAGAGAGTTCATTGTGCGCTGCAGAAATTGATAGTGCGTGGGGAAGAGAAACTTCCCGATTCTTGTGTAAGTGTTATAAGGGGGAAGCATGGCGAGACAAGTTCAGACACTGAGGGAAACTTTGATGTGAGATGGAGGCTTCTAAATGACAAGATATATACTTGCGGTGATTCCTCGGCTCTACTTTCTGAAGCCGTTTCTATTTTCCATGTGAGTTCTCTTGTTCGCTTTGTTAGCAGATTTTTCTTTGTCCAATATAATATGAAGCTCATGTAAATCCTGCAAGATTGTGCACTTTGAACCATAGTTATGAGCCTTGTGTCTCAGAACACAACGCATGTTTGACAGCTTTTTATAGTTTTATAAGGTGCACCTCTATGATGTATTTGTGATTAGGAATCTGGATATGATTGTTCGTTCTTTTTTTATGGATTTAGTTAAATTTACTTAAAATCAGGTATTAGTATAGGGTAGGCTTAAAATTGACTTTGATCTACTGCAACTTTGATCTACTGCAAACAAAGCATATGTTCTTGTTTCTTTCCTCTCTTATTGATTTGTTTGCTTACACCCCATCTAACCATTACCTTTTGGTCTCCCTTTTTTTTATTGTTTTGAGCTAAAAGACGTCTAAACTTAGGCAATGGGTAGGAAAGCCTTCTATAATGACATTAAGTATCACCATTACCAAGCTATAGCAAACTTAAAACTCCTTTTGAATTTTTTTTGGGTATATCAACCTTATCTCATATCAACTAATTAATATTACAAAAAGAACTAAAAACAGGGCTTAATGCATCACTTGCTCCCTCAAGTAGACTCTCCTTAACTTTTAAACGGTTACTGTTACTCCTTTAACTTAGCAAAAAGGTCCCATACCCCTTCAACTTGGCATAAATGCATTAGTTTGCCCACTCATCGTGTTTGAACCAGGCGATGTGTGGTGCATGGTGTACACGTGTGCCACATGTCAAATTGTTTGAAAAGTCAAACCCATAATAGGTTGGCATGTGACACAAGTTGAAATCCAAACCAACGGCAGTGCACGTGGCACAAGTTAAAAAATTTCCTAAGTCCACTCCTTGTTTTTTCGTCTCATTGCCACGTTAGTAATAAGCGGTTAACTGACATTTATTGCAAGGTGAAGGGTCAAGGGAGACCTTTTGATAGTTTATGGGAGCATTAGACGATTGTAGACAACTTGAGGGGCAAACAGTAAACAAAAAGTTACAATGTTAAACAAGTATAATCAGAAAATGCAGGTTGATGGCTTATTGCGCCTACATTATTTTGGTGTTTAATTAATTTATGATTTATTTGATATCACCTTAGATTTCTTTTATATTAGTGTAGCCTATATATTCCTTGTGTTGCGCAGTCGCGCTTTTAATAACTATGCTTTGATAGATCTCCTTTTCCTTTAGATTTTATTTTGTCCTTTTTTATGGTCTCAGGAACGTTTTAATCCAATAACCGTAGCTGGAACATCTGGAAAAGACGAGCATGACCTTATTCCATCAATGGTTTTTGGGTAAGAATTACTCGCCATTCCTTTTGCATCTAATGTCTTAATTCAAATGCTATATGTAATTGCGCTGATTTGCTTTTACAGAGACAACTTCAAAGGACAGGAACTTGGTGGCATGTACTGTGCTGTTTTGCTCGTCAAGTAAGAGTTCTGAAATCACTCCCTCTCAAAACCTTGCACGAGGCTTAGTTTTATACTAATCGCTTTTCCACTTTTATGCAGCCAAGCTGTGGTGTCTTGTGCAACCATTAGGTTTTTGGGGCAGGAATTGGCCGAACTTCCGTTAGTTGCAACTACTAGCAAAGCCGAAGGAAAGGTAATATATCTATCTCTCTCTTTCTTTGGGCTATTTGTGCGTGAAATACGCAACCTTTCTGGTAGAAGCGTTGATCTTTTTTGCATATTGTAGGGTTACTTCCAGGCCTTATTCACCTGTCTTGAGAAACTTCTCGGGTTTCTCAATATAAAGTACCTCATCCTCCCGGCAGCCGAGGAAGCTGAATCAATTTGGAGAAATAAATTTGGGTTTAGCAAGTTAAACCACGATGAGGTGTGTATCTACTTCTTTCTAGTTATTAGTAGACCTGGGCTTGGGCCCGTCGGCCCGCGAGATATGTCCATGCCCAGATTGGGTAAACTAATAGGAGAATAGGCCCGGCCCGAACTGAATTGAAATAGCCCCGGTAAAGTATAAGACGAGCTTGGTTTTAATATTAAAATCACCCCGCTTGGCCCGATATAATAATTAACATATTAAAAAACAAAAACATATGTTTGTTTTATATAATCCCGATAGAGAAATTTGTATGGTTGAAAATTCCATATTTTTTTTGGGTGAAGTTTATCATTCTAACTCAGTTTGGTGCTTTATATTACAAATGTATTTGCCAATATTTTATTTCAAGTATTTTTTTGTAATATATTATAATCTTTTTATAAATAAATTGATTGGTAAGCCCGCGGGCAGGGCAATTTGATTATTTTATAAAGGTTTGGACGAGATTAGGTTACTAAGTTTTTAGGTAGGCCCGATTGAGCCCGGCCCATGCCTATTATATCATGCTTTGCTTCCTGAAATTTGGTCTTAACGCATTATTCGGACAAATCTGGTGTGATGTGATGCAGTTCATGAAATTTAGGAAGAATTATCAAGTGATGGTGTTCCAAGGGACATCCATGATGCAAAAGATGGTTCCAGAGTGTAGGAGAGTTGGAAGACCGAAAGTCGCTTAAATGAACGCTGCATTTTTTTGGGAAGCGTTTTCCATGATTGGGTGTGGTTATGCATTTCAGTGTACAGGGTATTATATAGATGGAGAGGAAAATGCTTTTAGGCTGAAAATGGGAATTCTTTTTGTACAAGGCAATCGGATAGTGGTAGTATAGAGTCTCTAAGTGGCTGGATTTTGAACTGACCTAGTTTTAGATTGTTGGTTATGGATTACGATCATCTGTTTTCAGGTTTTGTTGTATTTATGTAAAATACGTTTTGATCTTTAACACGAAATCTTGTCACGGTTAAGATGTTTCTGTGATTTATGTGTTCAGTTACTAACATGATATTTTGTTCTAGTTGCAAATTATGGTATAGTTTGTCTAGTCTGTTATTTTAAGGCTAAAGATTGGATAATATTTACTTTTCCCAGTAGAACTATTGTTCCTTTATTAGTTCTTTATTTTGCATCTACAAGTTGTTATAGTCATCAAGAATTATTTCATGTTTGAGTTTTGTATATCAAGAGTATGAAGAAATGTTTGCATTTAAAGTATAACGTGTTGTATGTAGAATGTTTGTGTTTCTTGTTAATGGGCTGAGCAACTCGCTAATAGTTTGAAAATAACTTGGTCAAAGTTTGGTTAAAACTTAAGCTTGTTAGAGATTGGTATGAGATATAAACAAATCAAGTTCGATCAAAACTTAGCTTATTAGAGCTCAACCTAAGTTTGAGATTGATTTAAGGTATAAACAAATCAATTTGAGTTTTTTAAAGTTTGACTTGAATAACCGCGAACGATACATATAATAATCTAATTGTTATATTTTTTTAATTTAATCATATATATCAATGATCTTAGTAGTTATAATATCGGCAAACTCATAGTTTTTGTTAAAATAATCACAAAATAAGAAACTTTTCCAACATTCACTTCCTAAAATAATAATGAAAAAATATATTTTTCAGATTTCAATACAAAAATTACTTTGTACTCCATCCATTTTTAATATCAGAAATTTCAATACATTTATTAAATAATGAAAAGAATAAAATATTTAATTATCTATTGATGTATAAAAATCATAAGAATACATAAGTAAATTTATCATCCTAATAAATATAATTTTGGTATTAATAAAAGATGTTACAAAGACGATAATTAAAAAAAGTAACATTAACTTTACTCTTTAATACAATAAAATTGTGATAATATACAAATTAACTGTTTACATAGATAAATTATACATTCTAAATCCAAATTTTAATGTAAATTTTTGTGTAGTTACACGTTTATACAGTGACAATTACTTTATCCATTAGATCGGATTTCACTTAATGAAGCCAATGGTGATGAGTAATGACAAGGATTATCATAATTACAATTAATATAGTTACTAATAATGGAATTGAATGTCGCGAAAAGGAATATTTTTAAGCGGGATAAGTTTAAAATTCAAATTAAAAATATCCATATTTCGTGCTAGATTATACTCGCATTTCAAATACATAATTACTTTTAGCCACCCAAAAAGCCTCACTATTTACACTCATGTCCCCTTACTTTTGCAACTGATATATTCCTCTTCTCTACTGTTTTCCCTCTTCATTTCGCTCTCTCTATCAGGTAAGCAGTCTTGTTTTTTATTCTTTTCGTTGTCGTTTATTGCTTCCGTTTCTGTTTCCTTCATCGTAATTTGTTAATTGTTTGGCAGATCAAAGAATCATCAAGTTAATTGAACTGGAATTAGTTTTTATTGCTAAGAAGCCCTAATCGCGTCGAATATGGGTCAGATCCAGTACTCCGAGAAATATTTCGATGACACCTATGAGTACAGGTATTGAAATTGAAATTAATATTGATCAGCTCGATTTTTATCATGTGTTAATCGAATTTGAGTTTGAATTTGCGTGTTTATTGAGTTTGAATGATGCTGTACAGGCATGTGGTTCTGCCTCCTGAAGTTGCCAAACTGCTTCCAAAGAATAGGCTTCTCTCTGAGGTTAGTTAATCGTGGTTTTATGCGTGCTTGAATCTTTATGTTTGTTGGTTTTGGTCTCAGTTTTCTGTAATTTCAGTATCCGATTTATTTTTGTCCAGTGGAATTCAAGCTTTTTGGCAGAATCAAGTGTTCTTGTCAAATACTTAATTTTGTGGATGTGTATATGTTAATCCACTAGATCGTCAATAGAAGATGTGAATTCACAACATGATAATCATAGGATTTAATGGTCTGTTTTGGGAGATTATGCTAGGTTGTTTTGCTTTCATTGTTTTTGATCCGTTCATCTTCAGCTATTTTGGAGCTTCCTTATTGGTTTCACTATGAATTAATTTGAGATTTTTGTAGGCATATTGAAAGCTAATGGGTTCCATTACATTTTCATGTTGACAGTATAGATGTTGGGATCTAATAGTGAAATTCATTATGATAATGCAATGTTATGTCTGATTAAATTCAAGATGTATAGTCGGAACTTTTAAGTTTTCATTCTGTTTTTTGCTTGTCACCATAGAATCATAGATTATATTGGGTTCTCTTTCTGAATGTGTGGTTGTCTTCAATTTTTATATGTTATGCCTGTGATCTTTTTTTCTAGAATGATGTTTTCAGTACGTTTAAATTGTTTTTTTTTTCTGCTGAAAATATGCAAAAATTGTTAGTTTCTGTTTGTTTCAATTTGGTAGTGTGATTTATTCGCTTATTTTATGCCAAATGTTGATATCATATTGTGATTTTACGAGGTAGAACGAATGGCGTGCGATTGGAGTTCAGCAGAGCCGTGGATGGGTACACTATGCCATTCATCGACCCGAGCCACACATTATGCTCTTCAGGAGGCCTTTGAACTATCAACAGCAGGATAATGCTGCCCACCAAGCAGTCCTTGCTAAGTAATCTGTAATAACTTTACCCTAACACATGGTTCAAATGTCGAGATTCGATAGGTTCTTTAGTTTATGCTCTGCGTAAACATTGTGGACGATGATAAGTTGTTTCTTGCTGAGTTTCTGTTCAGTAATTCTCTTGTCTAGAGAATTTGATATTAGACCCTTGTTTGAGTTGGCACTTCATTATCAACCAGGGATTTGATTACACATGTGCTTCTTTAACATTATGGTTTATGTGGTTTATAAAGAAACAAATGGTGAAATATGCTCTAGAGTTTTGTGGTCCTTGTTATTTTTCATTGGAAAATAATAAAATTTGGAAATGTACTTTGTGTCATCTTTGTCTTTGATGTGTGATCATAATTATTTATTTGTTTTCTCTAGATATATTTTGCTGTTGGATCTTTCATTAAAAATCTAGAACCTTTCCTGCTCACTTCTGTTCAGGTGAATTATTTGGTTGGATTTAGCACTTGAAATTTTTAAAGGCCTCATCTTTTTCGAAGTAAAAAACCGAGGAAAATACATCCAAACCAGTGATTTGAGTTTGTACCGTATAAATGTCAAAACTGACTTTTGTATGCTCTTTCCCTTTTTTAAGTTTTGGTTTTATTTAATATGTGACTTGGAAATTCGTAGTCGTGAAAAATAGATACATATCTCATTAAAATTCCAATTATTAATATTACAAAAAACTATTTATAATACCCAAACAATTAAATTTGGCATGATGGATAAGAAACTTTTTATTAAAATATGATCTATGTGTAAATTTCTGGTTTTTATAAGATATCATATATATCCGGAATGATTTCATCTGTAGTGAAAAACTAATCTAGCTATTAGTGTCTCGTTGCTAATCATTTTCGATGCAATTATAATACTCGGGGCACAGTATCATATAAATTTCTCGTACACAAAAGAGTACCGACGAAGTCCATAGCATGGGTCGACTACTCTAAACAATGTGCATCTTAACCTAGAATAGATTATAGCTACTAGTTAAAATGTTCACTTGAATCTAATATCTGGAATCAAATAACTTTTGTTGAACTTTCCTAACATAGTTATCTCTTATGAAAGCACCGTAGTTGTAGTTGTAGTTGTTGTTATGATTATTATGTCTCTGGTATTATTTGGACAATTATATATTTGTAACTTATAACAGTGTAGTGAATCATAAATACATCAGAGTTGTATTGAAATGTGTAAAACATGTATTGTTTTTACATTTATACATCATAAAATGTCATAGAATTATAAACGTTCAGATTTCGTTGTAAAGATTAAAAAAAATGGAAGAACTTCTTTTAGTTAATTGGGACAATTTATCCAACCTTTGCTCAAATGATTTTCCGTGAGAATGTAAAGAATATGAAACAATTCAAGTGAACGAGTGCAATTGAGTGGAAGAGATTCATCCACCGTATTGCAGTTAGTGTTTTGCTATTGCACTTTGCTGTTTAGTCTTGCTTATTCACAATTAGACCTGGGCATGGGCCGGGCCAGGCCTTATCGGGCCTAGCTAAATAATGAATAGCCCAAGCCCGGCCCAAACCCATGAAAAAATACATCGGGTTCGGGTCGGGCCGGGCCTTTAATAAAATAATCAAATCAAGCCCGGCCCGCGGGCCTAACTATTAATTGTTTCAACTAAAAAAAATTAAAATTTATTACTAAAAAATAATTCCAAATATATTTATAGTATAAGTCATAAAATTGAGTTTAAATGTTAAACTTTAGCAAAAAATATGAAAATTTTCAACCATATAATATTTTTTACTTTAAATGTATATAATAAATATATATTTTTAACGTAATAATTATTATTTCGAACCGGACGGGCCGGGTTTGGATTTTATTATTAAACCCAA
>CATIWQ010120347.1:0-11672 GCA_949673415.1 Euphorbia schlechtendalii | reverse complement strand
CTATCCATTAAAGATAAGGATGAAATCTTGCATCCAATCACATTGAAGATGATGCAACCCTTCACCAATGGACATGACTATTCGTTTGGATAAACGCAACCTTTCACACTCTATAAATAGAGGTTCAAATCAACCATTTCATGGATGAGAGTGTGTAAGATAACATGAATAGCATGATACATGATAGATAGAGAGTGAAAGTTATTTAGATTTCGCTAAGTTTAAAGTGTTAGAGAGAAAAATGTATAAGTGATTTGATTCTTATTTCAATCACTAGATTTCTCCACAAATTCGGTCTCTACGGTGAATTATAGGATATTTGGGCATCTAGAACCGAGTTTGTTGAAGTTATCAAGTGCATAAAACATTCTTGATTATTTTGCATATTTTACTCCACTATACATGTTCTTAGGGAATATCTATATGCTTTGCATTTTCTCTAATCTGTTCATTCATTTGTCAATTCATCAATCTACCATTCGAAACCTTCAACTTATTTTATTTTCTTTTGTTCCGTAACTCTAATTGATCCTTAAAACTGAATTCCTTCCCGTTGGGATCGAGATCTTTTAAAACTACATCGCAATCGTATACTTGTAGTTATCATCATTTTTCTATTTGATAAGCGGTACTGACAACGTCTATTCATATTTAGTACTTTTATATTATCAGTAGAAAAGTGGCAAACAAGTTTTTGGCTCCGTTGTCGGGGAAGGCAAGTGCGTCCTAAAGATCGAATTGTCAGAGAATGGGCAATTATATTTATGTGTCAATTAGATTTATTTGTTTTTGTTTTTGTTTTTGGTTTTAAGTATTTATATTTTGTTATTAAAATATTTTTCTTGCTTATTCATTGAGTTTTCTTTCTAGCGTGTGCATGCCAAGTACGCGTAGTTTGGGAGAAATTTTGGCTTCTTTTGAATCAGAAATAGAATGATTTGGTAAAAGCAGAAAATGGATAAATAAGAGACAAAAAAAGGATGGCTGACGAAGAACAACAAAATCATGATCAGCCTCAACCAAGGCTCATGGATTATGTCATTCTGACCATCAACGGTAACAATCAGGGAATTGCTAGACCACCAATTAACTTAAATCAGTTTGAAATCAAGCCAGCATTGCTTCAAATGATCAGCAATAATGTGCAATATTATGGTCTACCCAATGAAAATCCGAATGCTCACATTGCAAACTTTCTAGAAGTCTGTGATACTTTCAAAATGCCCAATGTTCCTGATGAAGTAGTTAAACTTCGCTTATTTCCATTTACGCTCCATGACAAAGCGAAAGTTTGGCTGAATTCATTACCCCCAAATTCAATCACCACTTGGAATCAATTAGCACAAGCCTTTCTGACTAAATACTTTCCTTCAGCCAAAACCGCAAAACTCATTAAAGAAATCACTTCCTTTACTCAGGAGGATAGTGAATCCTTGTACGAAGCCTGGGAACATTATAAGGAACTTCAGCTAGTTTGTCCTCATCAAGGTTTACCCTAGAATGTGATTCTATAAACTTTCTACAATGGAATAAATTATGCAATAAGAGGAGCGATTGATGCTATGGCTGCGGGATCTCTTATGAAGAAGACTAGTCAAGAAGCCAGAATGTGATTCTGCAAACTTTCTACAATGGAATAAATTATGCAACAAGAGGAGCGATTGATGCTATGGATGCGGGATCTCTTATGAAGAAGACTAGTCAAGAAGCCTTTGATCTTTTTGAAGATATGGCAAATAACAATAGTATGTGGCCAGTGGAGAGAGCACAAGTAAGTACTACTAATCCTACTCATTTGCATGCTGCATCTATATCTTCTAGTTCAGTTGAAAAGGTCAATGAATTAGACCCTATTTTTGTTATGTAAGTGCAAATATCTGCATTAACTCATAAGATAGATAATAAGCATATAAGTAAGAGTAACCCTTTGACATGTGAAAATTGTGGCCAAATAGGACACACTACTTTTGAGTGTAACTTTAACCCATGTGTAGGGGAGCAATCAAGTTATGTTCAAAGTCAAGGGAATTCTTATGGCAATAATGGAAATAATTATAGGAGTACTAATTGGAAGTATGGTGATAATCAACAAAAGAATTAACAGAGTACTGATAGAATAGGATAGTTGGTCAGTAAGATAGACAAGTTTCTAGAAGGAGTTTGTAATAAGCAATCAGAGATTAAGGAATGTGACAAGAAGTTAGAGAATAAGATGGATTAGATGTTTAAAAACCAATCATCTTCTATTCATAATTTGGAGATACAAGTTGGTCAATTAGTGAGTGCTATTCCATCTAGATGAAAAGGCCATTTACCTAGTAACACAGAAGGAAATACTAAGAAAAATATGCATGTTATAGCCCTTAGTGGTAAATTACTAGATAAATTAGATCTTTCAGGTATGCTTGCTAATGATGTTGTTGAAGTGTCAGATGATTATCATAGTAAATCCCATGATAAAACTGGAGTGGATGAACAACTTAATTCCAAAAAGGTCAATCCCCCTCAACCACCATTTCCACAAAGAATGAAGAAGAAGAATGAGGATAAGAAATTCATTGAGTTCATCAACAAACTTAAAGGTCTGGAAATCAATCTTTTGTTCATTAAAGCCATTACACAGATTCCAAACTACGATAAGTTTATTAAAGAACTTTTATCTCGTAAGCGTAGTTTAGAAGGAATATCGAAAGTATCTTTAACTAAAGATTGTAACAAAATAATAATAGCTACAATGCCCACTAAACTTAAAGATCCAGGAAGTTTCACAATACCGTGTAAACTTGGAAACATTGCCTTTCCAAAATGTTTATTTGATCTTGGGGCTGCCATAAATCTTATACCTTTATCGATCTTCAAAGAGTTGAAGCTTGATGATGAAGTTAAAAGGACAAATATGGTCTTGCAATTGGCCGACCAGTCTATTAAATGTCATTATGGCATAATAGAAGATGTACTATGTAAAGTCGATAAGTTTGTTTTTCCAACAGACTTTGTTGGCTGGATTTTGCATATGATGAAAAATTCCCTATAATCTTAGGAAGACCTTTTATGCATATTGGCAAAGCATTGATAGATGTGTCGGAAGGCAAAATTAAGTTAAGAATAGGTGATGATACTATTGAATTTAATATGGATAAGGCTTATAAACATCCAATGGATGAAGACATATGCATGAAACTTGACTTGATCGATGCTTGCATTCAAGAAGTTGTTAAGTTAGATTTCATCCATGAATATGAAGTCAAGGAGTTGGAAGACTCCATTGATACTTAAATCTCTAATCTTTTCCAATATATATATATATATATATATATATATATATATATATATATATATATATATATATATATATATATAGTAGTATATTTTTATTTTGTTTTTATGTATTGTTTTAAAATAAAAGAAAAGTGAAAAGTTTTTGGATTTTAACATTTCGCACTCGCGACCTATATCATAGCTCGTGAATGGAGTTCTCAAAACATTTTGTTTCTATCTAAGTGAAAGTCACGATCGCGACGATCCTTTGCGATCACGATATGTGCGATTTCACAGTAGTTATTGTTGTAACGTCTCTTTTTCTAACTGTTATATTAGATATATATATTGAAAAAGCAACATACTCTATTTCCTATATATATGTAACTATTTTCCTAGTTGATTTTCACAAATCAGTCACACTTTTTCACAACTTCAATCTCTTGCAAAGCAAATTTTCTCTGTTTTTCCCAAAATCAAAACACAAATCTTTCTTCCAAATTCTTGAATTAAATCCAAAGAAATCGGCAGCAACCAAGGGAAAGAATAAATTGGTCAATTAACAAACCAAGTATGGATGTCCTTTTCCTATCTATGGTGAAGAAGTTGAGAGATAGATGAGGATTAAGAACTTTGATTTCCAAGGTACACTCTTCTATGATCCTACTTTTGCAATTGATGCTGGAATACATGCGGAAGTAGAGGAATAGTTTTCGCTATTTGGGTTGGAAAGCTTTGTGAATATGCATTTCCCATTTAACGAGGAATGGGTCCTTGATTTTTTTGTTACGGTTAAGGAGGATGGGAGTTTTCTCAAAAGGAAATTTAGGAATGAAGGGGATGAGTATAAGTTTAATTTAATGGATTTGATTAAGTGGTTTGGTTTTGGAGAAACCTATGAAGAGGTTAAAAAGGAAGATGATTATGATCTAGTGAGTGTATGGACTAAGTTAACGGGATTGGATCGATACGATGTCAAAAACTCATCCAACAAGAACATTTGGAGCAACAATCTTCTTTACCTTCATAAGTTTATCTCTCAAAGTGTTTTCTTCCAACACGAGACTACCAAAGTGTCGATGAAAGATTTGGTTGTATTGGAGTGCACCATTTTGCAATTAAGGCCAAAGTTTCTAATTTACATGTTGGAATCCATCACTAGTCTTACTACACATAAAAAGGTTAGAGTTGGAGGTGCGAATACAATTTGCAAAATTATTTTGAGAGCGAAGAACCAACTGCCATACCGGTATAGTCCTAGAGAGAAGTTCAACTTTATGGGAGGAGTTTACATGAAGAGAGTGGGATTAGTTAAGGAAGAGCAAGGGAAATTTACATTTTTTCCGTTTGAAGAAAGGGTTAGGAAGTTAAGACCGACAAAAGAATCTACTTCTAGAGAGAGCCAATTCGACGACGGCATTGAAGAAGTTCAAATAGAAAGTAGTGAAATGAGACAAGCCTCCGAAAGTACACATGCTAATGAAGATACTTGGAGAGGGAAGTTCATGAACGATGTCAATCAAGCATGCCTTGATATAGCTTCCATACGACAAGATGTTCGTCAACTCATAAAATCCAACATGGTCTTCAATTCTCCTCACTATTTCTTTTATGTTTTGGACCAACTTATTAGTCATCTTCATTACATCAAAGAGTTCCTGAGCAAATTCTTCTATTAACAAAGGGATTTCAGAATGTACCTCAACTTGCGAGTTTTTCCCTTTGTTGGGCTCAGCTTCAGACTCAGTAGCTGATGAATTGCTCTTTAAAGTAAATTTTAAGATTCACCCCTTTCACTCTCAATCGCCATCAAGCAAAGGTTGACAGAATCTTTAGCCTCTTCATCAGATGATGAAGATTCTTCTGAATCACTCCAAAGTTGCAGCAAGTGCCTCATTTTCTTAGAGAGCCTCTTCTTGAATCATTCCTTCTTGGATTTTAGATAGGACAAGTGAATATTACCCTTCTCGCCATAGCCAAAGCATTTGATATCTTTGTTATGCTCTTTCCTTGGTCCTTCCTCAGCTCCACACTGGTGCTGAATTGCGTTGGTTTTACTTGGAAATTTCTTTTTAGGGAATTTCCTATCCTTCTTCATGAAGCTCTTGAATCGCCTTATCAAAAGTGTCATATGCTCATCTGAATCGCTATTGGGTGATTCGTATGTTGAGTCAACTTTCAGGAAAATGGCTTTACCCTCTTTCTCCTTGCCTATACTCCTTTTGGAGTCATCATTATATTTCCTTAGGGACATCTCCTAACACAGAAAGGTGCCTATCATCTCATCATAGAGGTAGGTCTTAATATCACTAGCCTCTTCGATCGTGCTCTTCTTGGCATCCCACTCAACAGAGAACATAGAGAATCTTCTTCACCATTTTTTCTTCGGTAAACTCCTTGCCCAATCATTTTAGTTTATTAAGGATGTTAACAAATCTGGTACTCATGGATTGAATACCCTCGCTGGTGCCCATCTGGAATAGCTCGTACTCTCTAAACATGAGGTTGATCTTGGACTCCTTAAATTTGTCGATCCCCTCATAGTGTTGAACCAAAGTTAATAGTACTTCATAGTACTTAAAAAGTTATGGAAATAACAAACTACCTAGAATAGTGAAATTAATTGAGTACTAAGTAAACTCTTAATTAATCAAATTTACTTCAGTTTGTTTAAGGGAAAACAACTCGATTTACAGAGTGATTAATTAAGTTATGGCTTAGAGTAAGAAAAGCTAAGTTCAGCCTAGTACTACATAGTTTAGAAGATATAGACTCAGCAAAGCTGAGTAAACTTTTATTCATAAAAGTTGAGTTAATTGACACTTAGAGAAATATATGACCTAAATGCTTTTAATGGTTTTTGCGAGGAATGAAATATTCCTTTGATGCTTTTCAGGAGAAAAGGCGCTAAACTTAAAGAAGATACTCAAGTGGTCCTCATAATGAAAATGTGTTAGTATGGAATGTTGGAGAATCTTCACTAAAGTCCAGATAAAAGGAATCCTCTGACATGCGTCATTTCTCAATATCTCCTTGCAACTCTACAACGTCAGAAGTCAAGTAATTACAAGCTTCCACGTTGCATCTCTCGCGCCTCTCTATCAAAATAGAATTTCTTAAATGAAATAAGTTTTTTATGCATTCAGATTAACGGTTTAATCTCACACTTCAATGTTTGAAATCTCTGTCTCTAAACGTCCTACAATTTATTTCAAATTGGCCAATTTGAAAGTTGTGAAGAGAAGAGAAATTGAAGACATGTAAGGATGAGAAGTTTCCAACTTCTACTTCTAAGAACTTCAAGTAGAAATAGAAGACTGAAGCAGACGTTCAAACTTGATGAATCACCTCAAATTTCTTAAGAGCTGAAATACTATCCAAATATTCCCAATAATTAGAAATTCTAAATCAAGCAATCAAAGGAAACACGAATCTTAAAATCAGTTTGTAACATAAAGAAATAACTTCAGATTTAACATTGTAAAGGATTCAATGTGTTTTTATAAGTTGAAATCCTCTATGAGTGACAGTTTGGGAATAGTACCCAAACTATGGTTGAGTGGTAGTTTAGGAAGAAAGGTATTTTCTGTAATAGAGTCTACTCATTGTAAAGGCTTCTCTGCCTAAGGAAGGTAGGAAAACACTAATGGATTAAAGCTCAGAAAGGAATCTAGGGACTGGAGGTAGGCTAGGGGCTGAACCAGGATAAAATCTCAGGTGTTGAAGTTCTATCTTTTGTCACTTATCCTTATAGCATCTTACTCATTCATCATTCTCTCTATTTTACAAGTTTTGCTTGAAAAACCAATCCAAGCTGAGTAAAGTACTTAGCAGAGATTGAAGATAAATTGAGTCAGCGAAGCTGAGCAGTTTATAGTTTTTAGATCAAACTCAGCATGTTTTCACTCAGCACACAAACTTGGAAAAGAATTTTTATAATCACTAAAAGAATAAAGTAAAATATTCACCCCCTCTGCTATTTATATTAAGCTGTTTTGGACCAACAATAGGTGATCTCTAGCGTTCTCCAGATTTCTTACACTATCCACAGCCTGAGACCTTGTTAAATTTAATAAGATTTAGTGCAAAATGTAAGTAGTTGATGGCTGTCGCATTCTCCTTGAGAAGCCCTAGGTTAGCATCATCATTGTCTTCTTGATCAACTAGGACTGTTTCCCCATTCTCCACAATCGTGGGAACTCTAGGTCCTAACTTGACAGCTAGCCATGCTTGCATACATTGTGACTGTATAGAGTTTTTCATATTATTTTTCCAAAATGTGTAATGCTGGCCATCAAATAGAGGAGGCCTGGTTACAGACATTCCTTCTTTAAGGAGTATAATGTGTCCAAAGTCGGAAGAAAAGTTAATATAAGCCATAAGATCTTTAACTCAACGATAATGAATCTTCACAGTTGAGTACTTACTCTGATACACTTGTTGGTTCGATACAGCTTAACTAACATAGTAGAGGGGGTGAATGCAGTTACTTGGTACTTTTTAGGTTTATGAAATTCTTTTTCCAAGTTATGTTTTTAGATGCGTGTTGAGTAACTCTATGCTGAGTGCTAGTCTAAAAACTATAAACTACTCAGCTTCGCTAACTTAGTTTTATCTTCAATTTCTACCGAGTACTTTACTCAGCTTGGATTAGTTTTTCAAGCTTAGTGATGAAAATAGAGAGAATGATGAATGAGTAAGACACTATAAAGACAAGCGACAAAGGTAAGAAACTTTAACACCTTAGACTTATCCTGTTTTGGCCCCGAGCCTACCTCCAATCCCTCGATTCTTTTTCGAGCTTTAATCCACTAATGTTTCTTTCCTTCCTTAGGTAGAGAAGCCTTTATAGTCGTTTGAAGCGAATGCACAAAGTACCTTCCTTTCCAACTACCTCTCGATCCACAATTTAGGTTCCCTTCCTTAAATATCCCTCATATTTGAATAAAAATTACGAACTAAGGATTTCAACTTATAAAATTCATTGAATCCTTTTACAATGTTAAATCTAAGATTTGATTCTCTCTATTACAAATAGATTAGATGACTTGCATTTCTTAGAATGCTTGATTTGGAATTTCTGAATTAGATAGTATTTCAGCTCTTAAGAAATTCAAGGTGATTCACCAATTTTGAACATCTGCTTCAGTATTCTATTTATACTTAAAGGTCTTGGAAGTAGTCGTTGCAAACTTCTCACTTGACTTTGTCTTCAATTTCTCTTCTCTTTTACACCTTATTTGAAACAAATTCCAAAATGTCTAGAGATAGAGAATTCGAACATTGAAGCGCAAGATTAATCCATTAATCGGAATGTGTCAAAAACTTGTTATCTTTAAGTAATTTTGTTCCAATAGAGAGGTGTGCAAGATGTAACGTGGAGATTTGTGATTTATCTCATTGCTAACTGTGTAGAGTTGAGCGGAGACACAAAGAAACTACTCATGTAAAAGGATTCCTACTTTCTTGGACTATAGCGAGGATTCTCCAACATTCCGTACTGACACCTTTTCGTTGTGAGGAACACTTGAAATATCTTCTTCAATTTTAGCACTTTTCTCTTGAAAAGCATCAAAGGAATATTTTGTCCCTCAAATACAGTGTTGAAAACAAGAGTGTTATTTAATTCTCTAAGAGTCAAAGAACTCAGCTTTTAGTAAATAAATGCTACTCAGCTTCATTGAGTCTATATCTTATAAATTATCTAATACTAGGTTAAACTTAGCATTTCTTACTCTAAGACATAACTTAATTAAACATTCAGTAAACTAAGTTGTTTTCCCTTAAACAAACTCAAGTAAACTTGTTTAATTAAGAGTCTACTTAGTACTCAATTAATTTCACTATCCTAGAAAGTTTGTTATTTCCAAAAGGTTTTAAGTATTGTGAAGTACTATTAACTTGGGTTCAATAGGAATTATTCAATGAACTTCAGAAATATCAACATATTGAGAATCTTTCCTAGTTAAAAGGTCTTTATAAAATGTAACAGATGTGCTAGAATTTCCTATTGTTGATTTTTTACTATAAGCTATTCTATGAAAGAATTCTATATTTCAATCACCCTCCTTTCACCAATTCACTCAACTTTGTTCCCTCTTAAATATTTCTTTTCGTAGAAGTTCCCTTTTATAGTTCTTTTGTGCTTGAAATTCTACTTCATTCAACATTTCAGTCACTTCTCTAGACGATATTGATTGTTGAATTATGCCAAGCTCATCTCTACATTTTGCAATGTTAGTGTCTAAGTAACCAAACACATCTTTATTCCATGCAATAAGATTGATACGGAGAGTTAATAGCTCATATCCACAAATGGCATAGGAGGTAAATGAAGCTTAATCAAGATAATAATTGAACATGCAATCATTGCAAGGCGGAATTTCAAAACTTAAAATTAACTTAAGGATCTCCTAAGCATGCCATGATTGATATAATCTAAGTTAAAATATACCATAAATGCTTTTAGGTTTATAAAAACATATAAAAGAAAACTCTCATCTAAAGATTGATCTCGTAGTGTGCTTGATCTCTCTTTTGGTAGCAGTGTTCCCTTTAAGTTATTCTGATAGCACAAGCTTCCAAACTAGGAGAGCCTCTATGATTAATCCACACGGATCTTCACCAACCAAAACCTTGAAGAGGTAGAACTCATCGATTGACAGCAGCTGCAAGACTACTCGAAAAATTAACCCAAAAATAATCCCTCGAAAGCTAACTTAAACTTAAAGCCTTCTATAAGAACTCTTCAATTTGTTTGGAGAGACTCGTGGAGGATAAAAGAATAAGAGAGTAGAAATCAGAGAGAAAAACAACTCTAAGCTTTTCTGGTGTATCTAAATAATGAGAGGCTTGAAGCCTATATATAGGGAAAATGGGAGAGTGATAGACTCCTATAACTTTGCATGGGATGGGATAAATCCCATCCCATGCTTTCGGGTCAGCTGCGCGGGTCAGGGTGACCCACAGGCTAACCTGTGTACCACTTAAGGGAAACCCTAGCCCTCATATACCGCAAGCTTGGGCTTACGGCTTGTCATAAGCCCAAGCTTGCGACCTGCAAGCTTTTCAGCTTGCGGGGCAGCCGGGCGAGCCCCACCTCGAACAACCCGTGTTCTTTTCGGGGCACACTCGTAACGGGAAAAAATTCCCTTGCTCGCTCTAATTAATTTAAATATTTTCTCATAATTCTTTTTAATTATTAATTCGATTCAACCAATTAATAATTCTTCTCACTAATTTCACAACTTGTATTTTCGATACTAACCTAGTTCATAGGTTCTTTACATAGTCTAATAAAGACCCAAAGTGTGTGACCTCATAGGATCCCAAAGTATAGAGCCACTAGAGGTTAACCTAAACTTGGCTTCCCCGTCCGGGAACCTTTAGGCTTAGTGTTCTAGACTGATATCTAACCTAATAGCTCTAGATGATCAAATGGGCTTCCTAGCAAAGGTGTATGATCCCCTGATACTTGGAACATCACATGCCTATGACTTGATCCAATTCTACAGTAGTAACCAATACAATACACTCACTCCATCAAGTTAAGTACCATCCATTTTATTGAACTCGAATTAAGTGTCAGCTCATGTAATAGCCGTAGTTATCCTAGAATTAGACTTGTTCACGAAAAACACCACTCAGCCATTACGTATCTTGATTGAGTAGAAACATGTTCTATCAATCTTATACTCTGATCAGAGGTTTATGAGTGTGCCACTTCAACAAGGGGCCCTAAGGTACATCTCCCATTATATCACTATATCAAGAGCGATGGATCCCATCTTGACTACACAGCTTACCAACATGTGATCATCGTTATACCCGTAATCACCTGTGTCATCCTGATCACTAGGGTATGAATAAGTATGACCCAAAGTATAGCAACTCCTACATAAGGTAATCAGTATCTCAGGTCTGAGGATACTTATACTTCTACTACAATAAGACATGACACCGAA
This sequence comes from Euphorbia schlechtendalii, assembly GCA_949673415.1. NCBI lineage: Eukaryota > Viridiplantae > Streptophyta > Magnoliopsida > Malpighiales > Euphorbiaceae > Euphorbia > Euphorbia schlechtendalii. The sequence continues at coordinate 450 of CATIWQ010120347.1, read as the reverse complement.
ACATAATTATAGTAATTTCTGAGTGTTTATCTTATAGTGGTCTCCAATGTATTACCTGAATACATTCATGTGTAAACTCAAGGTACCACCTTCATCTCGTGAGATCGGTTGCTTAGATCTAATCAAAGGAGTAAGCCTACACATTCTAGTTTGTCCATTCCATTGATGTCCAGTCTCAATGAAACTATGACTAGGGATATTTAGACTATTCATAGTAACACGTATGTGCAGTTCTCACACCACATAGCTCCAACTATGTCTAGGTACTTTTACGCTATGAAATAATTGCTAGTTAATTAAAACAATAACTGAACATGCAAAGGTTGCAAGGCGGAATTTCAAAACTTAAAATTAACCTAAGGATCTCCTAAGCATGCCATGATTGATATAACCTAAGTTAAAACGTTCTATATATGCTTTTAGGTTTATAAAACATATAAAAGAGACCTA
>CATIWQ010120335.1:0-37690 GCA_949673415.1 Euphorbia schlechtendalii | reverse complement strand
CATTTTATGCTCCATACCACTCTCTCATTCTTTTAAGCATATGTTTTTTGAAGTACTTTTTACTTTGCACCCATTTTTCATGCTATGTTACTTTTCTTTTTCACTCATTGAATGGTTGCAGTTTCTGCTCCGTACCATTCTTCACCTTTTGCATAACTCATTGGTTATCCTCTCTTTCTTTTGATTTTTCTCTCAATACCCTCATCCTTTATTGATCAATTTCAAAGTATTATGGCTATAGTTTCCCAATACTTTAGACACTCAATACTCATAGGACTTATTCGAGAATAGCATATAAAATTCAAAATAAGAACACTACTAGATATTACTCCACTTAAACTTATCGGTAGCATTAAACTAAAACTATATAACTTATAATAATTCATGTTGAAATGAAATATATATCAAAACTTACTTGGAATGTTGCTTTTGAATGTTACTCACAACTCATCCTTGCCAAATGTGAAAAGTTGTGCGAAAATGCTCACACTCTCAACTTGTGGTCATACTCGAAACATGTAATTCCAAATATGCACTAACATCAAACTTGAAATACCTAACACTCACAATAACCTTAGAACATATGTTAGTGTAGTATAGGTATGGATAATGTATAAATAACACAAAAATTAAGAAAAAAATTCAAATTCTTCTATTTTTTCATTTTATTTAATTTTATTTTGGATTTTCGGGATTGTTTTACAAACACCCCCCCCACACTAAAGAACACAATATCCTCATTGTGGAAGACATTATTAAAATTGAAAATCTAAAACATAATCACACACAACTGAAAAGAAAATAAAATAAAAGAAAAAGAATTTGAACCTGTTTTATTCATCTGAACTTGAATCTGGATGACTCGGTGAGATTTCAAAATTCTTCATTTTGAAGTAGGTATTCAACTTGCGGTTCAATGAAATGTTGGATTTCGTTAGTTGACGAACATCTTGCTGTATGGAGGCAATGTCTAGGCATGCTTGGTTGACATCTTTCACGAACTTTCCTTGCCAAGTATCATGTGTACTTTCGGAGGCTTGTCTTGAACCACTACTTCTGAATTGAACTTCTTCAACATCTTCATCTTGTTGGTTTTCTCGAGAAGTAGATCCATCTATCAGTCTAAGCTTCCCTACCCTTACTCCATATGGTAAAAACATAAATTATCCATCGTTTTCTTTGACCAATCCTACTCTCTTCATAATACTCCTCCCATGAAGTTAAATATTTCCTTTGGACTATATTGATACGGTAATTGATTCTTTGCCCCCAAAATTATCCAGCAAATTGAATTTACACCTCCAACTCTAGCCTTTTTATGTGTAGTGAGACTAGTGATGGATTCCATCATATATATATATAGGAAATTTTGGACGAAACGACCAAGTCTTTCATCGACACCTTTGTTGTTTCGTGTCGAAAGAAAAGACTTTGAGAAATAAACTTGTGAAGGTAGAGAAGGCTATTACTTCGAATGTTTTTGTTAGATGATTTTTTGACATCGTATCAATCCAATCCCATTAACTCAATCCAAACATCCGTTAAATCATAATCTTCATCTTTCTCAATCACATCAAAATTTTCTCCCAAACAAAACCACTTAATCAAATCCATTAAGGTGAATTTGTATTTTTCCCCTCCATTCCTGAATTTCCTTTTCATAAAGTTTTCATCTTTCACAACAGTAACCAAGAATTCAAGGACCCATTCCTCGATAAAAGGAAAACACATATTCAAAAACTTGTCCAATCCAAATAGCAAAAAGTACTCCTCTACTTCCGCATGAATCCTAGCATCGATAGCAAAAGTAGGATCATAGAAAAGCGCATCGTGAAAATCAAAGTTCTTGATTCTCAAGTATCTTTCTACTTTTTTACTATAGATTGGAAAGGCCATCAAACTTTTTATGTTAGTTGATCAACTTGTTCTTCCCTTTAGTTGCTGCAGACTTCTTAGGTGCCATTGAATTCAAGAAAGACAGAATTCTATTTGATTTGGAAAACAGAGAAAATTTGTTTCAAGAGTTTATTTTTGTGTAAAAGAATGAATGATATGAGAAAACCACTTAGGAAAATAGTTATACATATAGGAAATTGGGTAATTATGGATGTTTCAACGGATATATTTTATTTATAACTGTTAGAAATAGAGCCGTTACAGCAACAACAGCTATAAAATCGCACCAGTCACGATCGCGAAAGACAATCGTGATCGTGACTTTCTCTAAATAGAAATAGAAAGTTTTTGCAACTTAACTCACGAGCATGATTCATGTCACGGCCACGATATATTCAAAATCCAAAAATTTTGTTCTTTTATTTTATGTGAAAAACTACACTAATTAAAATTACATAATAAAAATATACTACTATATTATACTATTTATATATTTTAGGAAAGTATAAGAGATTTAGGTATCAATGGAGTTTTTCAACCCCTTGACATCATATTCATGGATGAAATCCAACTTAACAACTTCTTGGATGCAAGCATCTATCAAATCAATTTTCATGCAAATATCTTCATCCATTGGATATTTATCAACTTTACCCATGTTAAATTCAACAATATCGTCTCCTATCCTTAACTTAATTTTGCCTTCCAAAACATCTATCAATGCTTTGCCAGTATGCATAAAAGGTCTTCCTAATATTACAGGACACTTTTCATCATATTCAAAATGTTGTTGCATCAAATCACAATGAAGTGATGCAACTCTTCGCCAATGGACACGACTCTTCGTTTGGATAGACGTAACCCTTTGTACTCTATAAATAGAGGATTCAATCAACCAATTTCGTGGCATGGTATGGGCAATAGGTAGAAGGCATTGAATGATAGTATGCGTGTATAGATAGAGAGTGAAAATATCTAGATTTCGCTACGCTCAAAGTCTTAGCGAGAAAAATGTATAAGTGATTCGATTCTTATTTCGATCACTATATTTCTACACAAATTCGAGCGTTTGTTGTATGAGTGTAATTTCAAAGCACTTATCAATAAAATTTTTCATTCTTCAACATTCTTCTATTTGAAATTCTCAAAGAATAACATCCTAGCGGAGGTTCTATACGAGTCGAGAATGGATTCAAAGTAGATGCAGGAATTGTGGGAATTGATGACTCCCATTAAAGAGTGGATACGGTTTGATCAACTTTATTTTCTACTTATACTTTCTATTTTGAAGTTTATGATATGTCTATGTATCATAATGAGTATTTAGTCTTGCATCTCTTATGTTAATTAAGTTATATGCTTTCGTGTTAACTTTAAGAGTGATTTTGGGGTTAACAAGATCGTGTTAATCACAAGATCTGTGACTATAATGCTGTTTAGTGAGCCAATATTTCTGAAGTGGTAACTTGCTAAATATGGCTGTGTGAGAGCGACCAGTACTAAGCATACTAATATTGTTATCCAGGTTCTTATAAGTGTCATAATTCGTTTACCCTAGATCTAGAAAAGTCATTTCATGTGTTGCTCAGCAGTGAATTATTGAATACTTGGCCGTCTAGAACCGAGTTTGTTGAAGTTATCTAGTGTATGAAATCTTCTTGATGATTTTGCATGTTTTTCTCTACTATACTTGTTCTTAGGGAATATCTATATAATTTACATCTTCTCTAACATGTCCATACATCTGTCTATTCATCAGTCTATCATCCAATCCATCCAACCCTTATAAATTATCTTATTTCTTTTGTTCCGTAACTCTAGTTGGTCTTAACAACCAAATTCCTTCCCTGTGGGATCGATATCTTTTAAAACAACATCGAAACTGTATACTTGCAATGATCACCATGTTTTCTATTTTGATAAGCGGTATTGACAACACCTATTTGTATTTTGAACTTTTTATCTTATAGGTAGAAAAGTGGAGAACAAGGTTTTTGGCGTCATAAGCCTATATAAATTTGTTTAGTCAAAACCTTGCGATCAAGCTTTTAGCACTGTTACCAGGGAAGGCAAGTGCGTTCTAGAGATCAAATTGCCAGAGAATGGGCAATTATATTTATGTGTCAATAAGATTTATTTATTTTTATTTTTGTTTTGGTTTTAAGAATTTATATTTTGTTATTAACTTATTTTTCTTGCCTATTCATTGAGTTTTCTTTCTAGAGTAAGCATGCCAAGTACTCGTAGTTCGGGAGAAAGTTTTGTGTATAGAACGATTTGAAGCATGAAAAATTAAATAAATAAAAAAATTGAAGAATATGAAAAATTTTCTTGATTTTCTGTTATTTATGCATTATCCATACCTATACTATAATAACATATGTTCCAAGGTTATTGTAAGTGTTAGGTATTTCAAGTTTAATGTTAGTGAATATTTCGAACAAAAATTTTGTTCAGAGTATGAGCGCACATTGAGAGTGTGAGCGCTTGTGGCACAACGTTTAGCATTTGGCAAGGATGAGTTGTGACTGACATTCAATAGCAACATTCCAAGTAAGTTTCGATATATAATTTCAATGCAACATGAATTAGTATAAGTTATATAGTTTTAGTTTAATGTTACCGATAAGTTAGTAGTGGAGTAATATATAGTAGTATTCTTACTATGAGTTGTATATGCAATTCTCGAATACGTCCTACAAGTATTGAGTGTGTTTAAAGTGTTGGGAAACTATAGGCATAATACTTTGAAAGTGATCAATAAAGGATGAGGGTATTAAGAGAGAAAAATCAAAAGAAAGAGAGGATAACCAATGAGTTATGCAAAAGGTGAGGAATTGTACGGAGAAAAAACTACAACCATGCAATGAGTGAAAAAAGAAAAAGTAGCATAGCATGAAAAATGGGTGAAAAGTACACATCTGTACTTTAAAAACATATGCTTAAAAGAAAAAAATGAGAGAAAGTGGTATGGAGCATAAAATGCAACCACTAAAAAAAGGGGAGAGTGGTATGGAGTATAAAATGCAACCACTAAGAGTGTTTTAGCATCCTAGGTTACCTAAAAATGCCTTGAGATCAATCTTTTCTAGGTGTGCTCACGTTGTCCTTTATACTTTTTACTATGCTTAAGAGAAGGAAATATTCGAGCAAGCATATTACACTTATATGAAGACGCGATTTGGTTGACCCTCCATTAAGAGCAAAGGTATGTAACTGGACTATATAAATTACACATTACTAAGTTGTGGGAAATTTCAAAGTTTTACTTGAATTTTATGAAATGTGGGAATGTGGTACTCACTACGTAGTCTTTCGTCAAATGAGGCTCGAACCTGAATAACTATTTTATACACTTCTGTTGTGTTTACCTTGAGGACAAGGCAAAAGTTAAGTGTGGGGGTGTGATAAGTGTATAATTACACTTATTATCATGATATTTTCAATCATAAAATGATATGGTTTTTATTCATTTTATACTTCATGTAAAAGATTTCACATGGTATGTAGTTATTTTTTATGCAAGTGCAGAAACTAGGTGAATCTTGGGAGTGAAATGATCAAAGATGGAATTCCACGGAGAAAGAGTGAAAAAGGTGAAAAAAGATGGGTGGAACACAAGGATTTTGCTTAGGATCGAAGCTGTCGAAGATCGGTAAAGTTGCAAGAAGAATTCTGAAGAAAAACACAATTCACGGTCGTACACCCATTCGCGGTTGCGACTTGTTATTCTTCAAAACAAAAATTTGTCAACCATTAGTCACGATCGTGACATGTAATTTGTGGTAGCGACTAGCAATGGTTAATGGTTATCTCTTTTCATCTACCCACCGCTAGATTATAACGATCAACCGCCATCAACTACTAGATGAAAAGACACATTTTGGAAGTCAACCAATCATGAAAAGGTGTCTTTCCAAAGTGGATAAAGTAAGAATTTGCATCCAATCACTATGTGTTGGTCCGTAAACAGGCTAATAACGATAGCAGAGGGGGTGAATGCGTTATCTTAGTTACTTTTAAACTTTTTCTGATTTGTTCACCAAGTTCAATTTTTTTATATGCGTGCTGAGTGCAATATAAAACTGTACAAACTGCTCAGCTTGGCTGGCATAGTTTATCTTCAATCCTTAGCTGAGTAAAATTTAATCAGCATAGATTGGTTAAAAAGCAATAAAGTGATAATGAGAGATATGAATGAGCAGATTGCTGATAAAGCAAATTGCTTAGAGTTAGAATGATTACACATGAGATTTTATCCTAGTTCGGCCCCTAGCTTACCTCCAGTCCCCGGATAACAACTCTAAGCTTTAATCCACTAATGATTCGTTCCTTTGATAGGTAGAGAAGCCTTTACAGCGGGTACACACAATTACAGAAAGTACCTTTCTTTCTAACTACCACTCAACTCAATTTAGGTACCCTTCCCAAACTGACACTCAGATTATAAATAAGAATGCGAACTAAATTCAACTTATAGAAATGTTGAATCCTTACAATGTTAATCTAAGTTTCTCTCTATTACAAACTGATTAGACTATTGATGTTTGCTTGATTACTTGCTGAGGAATTTCTTTGGAAGTAGAAGAAAATTGCGTAGAGTTTTTGCTCTTAAGAAATTTGCAGTGACTCACCAAGTTTGAACGTCTGCTTCATTCTTCTATTTATACAGTGAAGCTTTGGGAAGTAGCCATTGCAAACTTTACGAGATCGCCGATCTTCAATTTCTCATCTCTTTGATCTTTTCGATCTTCACATTGGAGATAAATTTTAGGTGGTTTAGAGACAGGAATTAGAATGTTGAGGCGCGATAAGATTTCGTTGATAAATTCTCATTTATCTTCAAGAAATCTGGATTTGAGAGAGGCGAACTAAAATGCAACGTGGAGTCTTCCTGTTGGATGACACTGCTGAAGTTTATAGAAACACGCGGAGACACTTGAGACGCGACGCATAACAAACATTCTATTTACTTAGATTGTAGCGGAGAATCTCTGACTGCCGTACTGACATTTGGCATTGTGAGGACCACATGAATCTTTCTAAATTTCAGCACCTTTTAGCCTAAAAGTTACTAAGAGAATATTCCTTTCCATCACAAATATTGTTAGTGGCACATGTCATTTAAGCTCTACGTGTCAACTGAAAAACATGCTTTTAATTAAGTAAAAGCAGGAACTCAGCACAAACTGAGTGATATAATTTCCAAACTATGTAGTACTCAGCATGATAGCTTTTCTTACTCTAAGTTATCACTTAATTAAGTATCTAACAATACTGAGCTATTCTCCCTTGAATGAACTCTAGTTAGTCTTATTAATTAAGAATTCACTTAGTATTCAATTAATTTCACTAACCTGGTCAGTTTGCTATTTCTAAAGCTACTCAGTACAGAGAAGTACTCTTAACTTGAGTTCAACAATCTCCCCCATTTTGGACAGATAGCAAACTAGGTAGTAGAAGAAGCTTACTGAATAAATAGTTTAGAGATTACAGAGTACCTGAAAGCAGTGTAAGAATTCCCTTGTGTTGAGTGACATTTCTTAGTCAGCTTGAGCTCCCCCATATTGAGTGAGTCTTCTACAAGAGGCTCAGCTCCCCCATACTTAGAGGATATCTTCTTTATTTGAGACTTTATCTTAATTCAACTTATCTTCAAAGGAGTTAGTCTCTTATATGTTTTCCTGTAACACCTAGTTAGTTGCATAGCAGAAAACATACACAGTATAAGAAGTTAAGAAGATCTTAACTTGAGGTGTGAACTTGTATTTTTATTGAATTCAAAAGGTGTCTTAGTTAGTACATAACATATGTCCTGAACTAAGATTACAATATAGTCCTATCTATTACAATTTCTACACTACTTTGGAACATAGCCTATTCTACCTTTTATGCACTGAGTGGGAAGACCCTGCAGTCTTATTCTTGTTGGATGGACGCATAGGATGAGAATTCCTCGGAAGAGAACCCTTGTTAAGATTTGCCATTCTGAGTGCATCTTCAGTTACCTTCTCCCCCTTTACTATCTGACCTTGAACAAGTTGATCAAGACAGACATTAAAGGCGTCGAGGGTGGCCTGAAAGCTCTCTTGCTGGCCAATGATTACTGGGGAAATCTCTAATTCCAATTGCTCCTTGCCTTTGGTTGAGAGGAAATCTTGGTCATTAAGCTCGCTGAGAAGAAGATGATGGCAGCAAGTGAGATGAGCTATCTAGTCGAAGCCTTGACTGGTAAACTATTGAAAGCACTGAATCATGGAAGTCAGTTGTAGTCAATGCAATCTTCAGTTGAGCCTCAATGTCAAGTAATTTTGGACTAAAGGATTCAATAGATTTGGAAGTATATTCGATATCCTTGCTGTCCAGCTCTCCCACCCTTTGAAACGAGTCCACCTTCTTCATCACATCTTCCACCTTAGACTTAACAACGTTGAGCTTAGTGTGGAGAGTCATTCCAGCCTTAGGGCAGAGGGGCTCAAGAGGAGGCACACTAGGCATAGGTATATCAAGAAATATCTTTCCCATCCCAGTGATAAGAAACTTTTAAGAAGAAGAAATTCTCTCTGTGATGTGATCACCGACCTCTTGCTGAATGGTGTCCATCTTAGAATTGAGAGGGTCAAGATCAATGACAGGGGCCTTGTCCAACTTCCTTGAAATATCCTTGAGGAGCTTGAGGACCTCATCTTGCTTGTTATCATGAATAAGCAAGAACCTTGACTCGGATTCCACCAACTTCGCGATGTTGTAGCACACATCCTGGGTAGATTCTACCTCCTTTGAGACTTCCTCGATCTTATGATCGGTTAGTCTCTTTATTTTTGCCTGCTCCTTACCGAGCTCATGGATCTGTGTTACTTGAGTAGCCATGTTGGTACCTAAAAGACTAAGTTGCTCAGTAGCAGCATCTACGCTACCCTTTATCTTTCCTACGATGGCATTTGCTAGCAAAGTAGACATGGGGATAGATGCAGTGGCTACCCCAAGCTGGGCTGCAGAGTCCATTAACCCATTTCATAATAGGACCATCTTATCTACCAGGCTTTTGGCACTCTCTTTTTCCAAGTGAGTTCGAATAACCAACAAGCTACCTTGGATCCTTTCAAACTCATTGAAGTATAGAGAGTCTCTAGGTACGCCTGTGTGCTATTCAAATTCAAGCAAATTCACCTTAAACCAAGATGATAAGTTCATCAATTCTTGAGCAAGTAGCATTTTGCCTACTGCTCCATCTAACTCAGCATCGGTCTTGAGTGTAGGAAATTGCTTCCTAGCTAACTCATGGATCTGTACCAAGAAAGATGCATCTGTCATTGTTGGCTTACTATTGTGTTCAGATGTGTCACAGGTTGTAAAATTCACCTCAACATTTTGATCGCTTGCTATTTCTTGCTGAGCGGAGTTCTCAAGTTAGGAACTTCCCTAACCAGAGGGGTTAAGTGGGTCGAGGATGGGTTTGAAGAAGAGGTAGGTTTAGAGACATGTACAGTTTTGAGTTTGGGCTTGAGTGGAATAAGAGGTACAATGACTTTACAAAAAGCGATTGGTTATTGAGGATGTACAGGAGAAGGGATAGAAGAATTATGTACTGGAGAGGAAATGTGAATAGGGGAATTTACATTAGAAGAAGACGGAGAGGTGGTTTTCTATGTTGCAGGATCTACAGAAGTAGAACCCGAGGGAATAGAAGGATTTACATTGGAAGGTTGTGAAGAATTTACAGGAGAAGAAGAAAGGGTAGGATATTTAGGAACCTCTGGGTTGGTTGATTGATCCAAGGATGGATCAGCCTAAGGTTTCTCATGCTGAGGAGCATATTCCTCAACATGAGTGAACTGGGGTGTGGAATACTGGCCTTCTGAGGATCAGCTCCTTAGAAAGCTAGATAATAATGTTTCCAGCATCCTCCTCACTACTTACTACCTTCACATTTTTCTGCAGAGGCCTTGTGGTAGCAGAACGCTTTCGCTGAGTGCCCTTTAGCTTTGAAAATACTCCTTGGATAGTCTCAGTAGCATTGGACACATCCTGGTCCTCTGCCTTGTATTTCTTAGCCTTGCCTTGCTCCTCAGTTTCTTCTAAAGCCGCCATTTTTTGTTTATTTTGGTGTAAGGACTCATTGGCCTCAATCTCCTTTTCTTTCTCCTCAGCTTGCTGCAGCTCGTTGCTTAGCCTCCACTTCCCTTTGAGTGTGGGTTTTAGCTGGCATCCTCCTTCGTTGATGCTAAACAGGAGCTTCATTGGACTTGGCTAGACTCTTCCCCTTAGACTTAGAGGAAGTAGCCTTCTGAGCTACGGAGGAGGTAGGGATTTTCTCCAGCATGCTGGAGATGGGGACTTCATCTAAATTGGTGTCCTCCTCATAATCCACCATAAAATGGTCCTCTTCCTCCTTGCATAAGTCCATAAGCAATACTGTCGGTACGCACTTAAGCTTTTGCTTATGTTGTACCTTTGAGTAACTAGAATTGACCTAATTGTAAGCCAGTCTACTGAAGTGGGACATTTCAAGTGTCCTTTTTACTAACAGAACTGAGTTACCGGAATCCCCTAGAAACTCACCAAAATTGACTTTCACAGCCCTCATTATCTCAGTTATGAGGTAACCATAATGATAGAAGGTAGTAACTTTGGTCAAGTGATGAAGAATCATCACAGGCTAGTTAAGATTCTTACCCTCTACCATATGGTAGACCACACAATGCTCGAAATAAGTGCAGTTAGTCAATGAGCCTCTCTTGGGTAGCAGCAGCTTCACCACCAGCTCATGACATCTCGCTGGCAGCAATCTCCTCGGAAACATAGTTTGCTAGGAGTTCCCAATCTTCAGGAATGATGACATTAACTTCGTCACCGGACTTGCGAAGTTAAGTGCCTGAATGAGGCATGTTTAGAATGCTTGGAATCAGCCTGGAGTAGATGAGGATGAACTCACCCCCAAAATACATTAGCAAAATATCACTACGGCCTTCTATGATGTATAAATGAGTGTAGAAAGCCGTAATGAGTCCTAAGATGGCTGGACCCTCCATTTTCAGAAAGGAACTCAGATGTTGTTGCTTGATGACTCTATGCGTGGTCTTGTTCAGTAGCAGCCCTTCATAGTTCACCTCATAAACTAGACCAAAGTCCAAGTTATCTTCCCATTCAAGTTTCTCAAGGCAGGTTCCCTCGTCAGATGTTATCTTCTCCGTTTTTCCTTGAGTGTTGATGATTATCTTAAGTGGAGTGGTTGCTTTGATTTTGAGGGTGGACTTGGTTCTAGCCATTTCTGAAATTTTGAGAAGGATTGAAAGTAGAAAAGATCAGGGTTTGAGTGCTCTGAAAATTCGAAATCGCAGAAAGCAAGTGACCCATTTCTTCAACTGTTCAACTTTTATAGGCAATCTCAGTTCTCTTGATACGTGTCCCAATCTCAGCGTCTGATTAAGAATGAATGCTGTGATGAACAACTAATGAACCGCCTTATTAAAATGGTGAGTTTAGAGGAAAAAGGTTTAACTTCAAGCATGTGCATTTTGAAAAACGCCGTAATTTGATTTTAACCGTGAATAGTAACTCACGATGTTTCTTTACAAACTTGATGGTGTTATCCAGGAGTCATCTCATGCTTGTTTTCCAACACTTAGCCAAATTTTTGAGATTTTCATATTTCTTCTTCTTCATTGAGGATTCGCCATACCAATTAATTACCTCAGTACACAGAATTGTTCCTTTGGCAATGGCTTGGTGAAGATATCAGCATGCTATTCTTCTGATGGAACATATTCCAGCTTGACATTTCCTCATAGCACATGATCTCTAATGATGAGATGCTTAATATTGACATGCTTCATTCTCCCATGCTGAAATGGATTCTTAGATAAATCAATTGCACTCTTGTTATCATATATAAATTTGAGATAATTAGACTTTTGCCATAATCTTCCAGTTGCTGCTTTATCCAAGTAATTGTGCTACGCAACTTCCTGTAGCCATGTACTTAGCTTTAGCTGTACTCAACGCGATAGAAGTTTGCTTCTTACTATACCAAGAGACAAGACACTCGCCAAGGAAATGACATCCTCCTGTTGTACTCTTCCTATCGAGCTTGTCTCTTCCATAATCAGCATCTGTGAATCCCCTAGGAGTGAAATCCAAACTACTAGGATACCAAAGAACTACTTCAATTGAGCTTTGCAAGTACTTGAGAATTCTCTTCACAGCTCCAAGATGTGATTCTCTAGGATCAGCTTGATAATGAACATAGTAGCACACAGCATACTATGTGTCTGGCCTACTAGTAGTGAGATAGAGAAGAGAAGCGATAATTCCTCTATAGAATTTGTTATCCACAAGTTTACCAGCTTCATCTTTACTCAAGATAGTATCTGTGGCCATAGGAGTGGACATTATCTTCGAATGTTCCATATCAAATTTCTTCAGGACTTCTTTTGCATACTTGGATTGACTTATGAAAATTCCATCCTCAGTTTGCTTGATTTGAAGACCAAGGAAGAAATTGAGCTCTCCCATCATAGATATCTCAAACTCGTTTTCCATCTACTTGTTGAATTCCTTGCACAACTTCTCATCAGTTACCCCAAATATGATATCATCAACATATATTTGGACTAGCAACACATCTTCTTTCCTATGCCTGATAAACAGAGTTGTATCTGCTTTTCCTCTTTCATGGCCTTTGCTGATCAAGAATTTGATCAGCCTCTCATACCAAGCTCTTGGAGCTTGCTTCAATCCATAAAGAGCTTTCTTCAATTTGAAGATATGCTCAGGATTCTTTGCATCTGCAAAGCCTGGAGGCTGGTGGACATACACTTCTTCTTGAATGAATCCATTCAGGAAAGCACTTTTAACATCCATTTGAAACAATTTGAAGTTTATATGAGATGCGAAAGTGCAAAGGATTCGAATGGCTTCAAGATGGGCTACTGGAGCAAAGGTTTCATCATAATCAATTCCTTCTTGCTGGTTGTATCCTTAAGCAACAAGCCTAGCCTTGTTCCTGATAACAATGCCATCTTCATCTATCTTTTTATTTAAAACCCATTTGGTACCGATAATTGATTTCCCTTTAGGCATAGGATCTAAATCCCAAACATCATTGCGCTTGAACTGATCTAATTCCTCTTGCATTCCAATCATCCAATAATCATATCCTTCTACATCTTCAAACTTCTTAGGTTCGATCAATGAAATGAAGGCTAGATGACTCATCATCCTACTGAGCTGACCTCGCATCATCACTGGATTATGAACATCATCAACTATGCTGTCTAGAAGATGATTGTGATGAACTCTAATCTCTCTTGGAAGACTTGGGTCAACTACTGGAGGATCGACAATTGGATGCTGAGGTGGAGGTTGATCTTCACCATCATTGATGTTGATAGAAAGATCATCATCATCATCTTTGGCTTCCTCAGCTGGGGGATTCTGTACTGAGTTGGGTAGCACAACTTGTGGCATACTAAGTTGATTTAATAACTGAGGGACTCCTTCTTTTTCATCAGATGGACGTCTTTCTGCCAAGTTAGTTTCATCGAAATCTACATGCATAGACTCCTCTAAAAAGCTGATTTGCTTGACATATATTCTATATACCCTACTGTTAGTTGAATATCCCAAAAAGATACCTTCATCATACTTAGGATCAAACTTTCCTAATTTCTCTTTGATGTTAAGAATATAGCACTTACAACCAAAAGATCCAAGATAACCAATCTTAGGCTTGTGCCCTCACCAAATTTCATATGGTGTCTTCTCAAGAATTGGGCGAATTAAAACCTAATTCAAGATATAATAGGTTATGCTAACAGCTTCTCCCCAAAAGTATTTTGGTAGATTGTTATTACTCAACATGGACTGAACCATCTCAACTATAGTTCTATTCTTTCTTTCCATAACCCCATTTTGTTGAGGTGTAGATTGTTATCACTCAACATAGATCGAACCATCTCAACTATAGTCCTATTCTTTCTTTCTACAACCCCATTTTGTTGAGGTGTATAAAGAGAATAGAAGTTGTGGTCAATGCCATGTGCTGAACAGAATTCTTCGAAATGTAAATTCTCGAATTCTCGTCTATGATCACTTTGGATTCTACAAATTTTATGTCCTATTTCATTCATTATCTAGTTACTAAGCTTGATAAAAGATTCATAAGTCTCGTCTTTGCTACTCAACAAGACTATCCATGTCAATCTCGTGAAGTCATCCACTACCACCAGAGTGAATCTATTACCACCCAAGCTCATTGGCTGAACTTGGCCAAAAAGATCCAGGTGAGGTAACTCCAATGGTGGCTTAGTTACTATATGATTTACCGATCTAAAAGATTTCTTAACTTGCTTACCAAGTTGACTAGCAGAGCAGAGTTTATCCTTTTCAAAGCTGATGCTAGGTAATCCCACAACTAATTACTTGTTGGCCAGTTTGGACAGAATGTTCATACTAATATGACCCGACCTTTTGTACCAAATTCACGAATTATCCTCCTTAGATACAAGATAATCGTTAGTGAAGCCAGGGGATAAATCAATCATATAAATATTATTGATCATGGGAGCAAAGAGTATAGTTAAGTCAGTCTTATAGTCAATTATTTAGCATCTTGTTGAGTCGAATATAACCTTTCTGCCTTTATCACAGAGCTGGGCTACCCTAAGCATATTGAACTTTAGACCTTTGACAAGAGAAACCTCTTCGATTGAGGGAGAGACACCAACTGTGTCACAACCTATAATCTTGTCATTCTAGTTATCTCCAAAATTGACACTTCCATTTCTTTTGCACTCCAATGAGATGAACTGACCTTCATCTCCTGTCATATGCCTTGAGCATCCGCTATCTAAATACCACATTCGAGAGTTATCAGTGGATCTAAGGCTTACCTGCAAAACAATTACATTTTCTTAGGTACCCATGCTTTCGAAATGGGTCCTCCTTTTTTAGCAGTGCTTAAGTTTTTCCAATCATACTCATCATAATAACCATTTTTATGCCTACACATGATTGTGCCATGTCCAGCTTTCCCACAAAAACTGCACACTATTTTTGGTTTGGGCTGGCTCGCTTTCTTCTATTTAGAGGAATTCTTCCTCTTAGAATTACGAGTTTGGTTACTCTGAGTGTGATTGTTGGTTGGAGGAGGAACCTCTTTCTTCTTGAAAGCCGCTATCTCAGCAGTCAACTCATCTAATTGCTTAGTGAGCTTGTTGATAAAACATTCTTGATACTTAGCTTTTTCTTGAAGAAAGTGGATATCAAGCGATAAAGAAGCATTAGTATCTTCTAGATCGTCACTTCTCCTCACTATCTCTTTGATGTCATTCATTGATTTATTAGTCAACTTCATGACATCAAAGAGAGCCTGGGCGAATTCTTCCATAGATAAAGGAAGTTCAGGGTGTACCTCTGTTTGAGGAGCCTTTCCTTTATCACGCTTAGCTTCAGAGTTGACAAGGGAATGATCTCTACCAGAGGTAAATGCTAAGCCTTCACCTCTATCTTCGATAGCCATCAAGCAGAGATTGGTCGAATTAGTAGCTTCTTCATTAGATGATGAAGATTCTTCTGAATCACTCCAAGTGGCAGCAAGTGCCTCATTTTTCTTAGAGAATCTCTTCTTGATTCTATCCTTCTTCATCTTTGGACAGCTAGATTGGATGTGGCCTTTCTCTCCTACCCGAAGCACTTAATATCTTTGCTGTACTCCTTCTTCAATCCTTCCTCAGCTCCACGTCGGTGCTGAGTTGACTTGATTTTACCAGGAAACTTCTTCTTGTTGTTGAACTTCCCATCCTTCTTAATGAAGTGTTTGAAATGCTTGATCAGAAGGGCCATTTGCTCATAAGAATTGTAGGTAGCGGACTCATCTGATGAATCTGCTTTAAGGATAATGGCTCTGCCCTCCTTGACCTGATTCCTCTTGGAGTCATCAGAATATTTCCTCAAAGATATCTCATGGGTTAGCAAGGTGCCTATCAGCTCATCATAGCTGTAGTTCTTAAGATCATGAGCCTCCTCGATAGCGCTCTTCTTGGAATCGCACTCTATTGTAAGAGTGCGGAGAATCTTCTTGATGAGCTCTTCCTCGTTGAACTCCTTTCCAAGCCTCTTCAGATCATTAACAATGTTAATGAATCTGGTATTCATCCCTTGAATACCCTCGCTAGCTCCCATAGAGAACATCTCATACTCTCTCAGCATGAGATTGATCTTAGACTCCTTAACCTTGTCGGTCCCCTCATAGGTAATCTCCAGCTTCTTCTAGATTTCCTGCGCTATTTCATATCCTGAGATCCTGTTGAACTCAGTAAGATCTAGCACATAGTGTAAGTAATTAATCCCCTGTGGCGTTCTCCTTGAGAAGCCTCAGATCAACGTCATCGTAATCCTCTAGATCTACTAGGACGCGCACACCGTTCCTCATAACAGGAACTCTAGGAACAAGCTCAATTGCAAGAGAGGCCTGCATGCTTTATGACTGGATGAAATTTTTCATTCTATTTTTCTAGAATGTATAGTGATTACCATCAAAGAGAGGTAGTCTAGTAACAGACATTCCCTCCTTGAGGAGAATTGTCTGACTAGAACCCGAACTGAAGTTATTATAAGCCATTCATGGATCTACTCAAGACAATTAGTCTAGAATATGAGCAACTACTTTGATACCACTTGCTAGTCCTTAAATAGTCTAATAACGATAGCAAAGGGGGGTGAATGCGTTATCTTGGTTACTTTTAAACTTTTTCTGATTTGTTCGCCAAGTTCAGTTTTTTTTATATGCATGCTAAGTATGCATGCTGAAGGCAATATAAAACTGTATAAACTGCTCAACTTCACTGGCACCATTTATCTTCAATCCTTAGCTGAGTAAAACTTACTCAGCATAGATTGGTTAACATACAATAAAGTGATAGTGAGAGATATGAATGAGTAGATTGCTGATAAAGCAAATCTCTTAGAGTTAGAACAATTACACCTGAGATTTTATCCTGATTCGACCCCTAACCGATCTCCAGTCACCTGATACCATCTTCGAGCTTTAATCCACTAGTGATTCGTTCCTTCAATAGGCGGAGAAGCCTTTACAGCTGGAAGACACAATTATAGAAAGTACCTTTCTTTCTAACTATAGCTCAACTCAATTTAGGTACCCTTCCCAAACTAACACTCAGATTATAACTAAGAATAAGAACTGAATTCAACTTATAGAAATGTTGAATCCTTACAAAGTTAATCTAAGTTTCTCTCTATTAAAAACTGATTAAACTATTTATGTTTGCTTGATTGTTTGCTGAGGAATTTCTTTGGAAGTAGAAGAAAATTACGCAGAGTTTTTGCTCTTAAGAAATTCATGGTGATTCACCAAGTTTGAATGTGTGCTTCATTCTTCTATTTATACTGTAAAGCTTTGGGAAGTAGCCATTCCAAACTTTATGAGATCGCTGATCTTCAATTTCTCATCTCTTTTATCTTTCGAATCTTCCCGTTGGAGATAAATTTCAGGATGTTTAGAGAGAGGAATTAAAACGTTGAGGCGCGATAATATTCCATTGATAAATTCTCATTTGTCTTCAAGCATTCTGGATTAGAGAGAGGCATGCTAAAATGCAACATGGAGTCTTCCTATTGGATAAAACTACTGACGTTGGCAGAAACACGTTGAAACACTTGAGACGCGGTGCATAACAAACTTTCCGTTTACTTGGACTGTAGCGAAGAATCTCTGACTACCTATTGACATTTAGCGTTGTGAGGACCACAAGAATCTTTCTCAATTTCAGCTCCTTTTAGCCTAAAAGTTAGTAAGAGAATATTCCTTTCCATCATAGATATCGTTAGTGGCACATGTCATTTAGTCTCTACGTGTCAATTGAAAACGTGCTTTTAATTAAGTAAAATCAGGAACTCAGCACAAGTTGAGTGATATAATTTCCAAATTGTGTAGTACTCAGCATGCCAGCTTTTCTTACTCTAAGTTATCACTTAATTAAGTATCCAACAATACTGGGCTATTCTCCCTTGAATAAACTCTAGTTAGTCTTATTAATTAAGAATTCACTTAGTATTCAATCAATTTCACTAACCAGGTCAGTTTGCTATTTCTAAAACTACTCAGTACTGTGAATTACTCTTAACTTGAGTTCAACAAAATGAAGTGATGCAACTCTTCGCCAATGGACACGACTCTTTGTTTGGATAGACGCAACCCTTCGTACTCTATAAATAGAGGATTTAATCAACCAATTTTGTGACATGGTATGGGCAATAGGTAATAGGCATTGAATGATAGTATGCGTGTATAAATAGAGAGTGAAAATATCTAGATTTCGCTATGTTCAAAGTCTTAGCTAAAAAATGTATAAGTGATTCGATTCTTATTTCGATCACTATATTTCTACACAAATTCGAGCGTTTGTTGTATGAGTGTAATTGCAAAGCACTTATCCATAAAAATTTTCATTCTTCAACATTCTTTTATTCAAAATTCATAAAGAATAATATCCTAGCGAAGATTCTATATGAGTTAAGACCAGATTTAAAGTAGATGCAGGAATTGCGGGAATTGATAACTCCCATTAAAGAGTGGATACGGTTTGATCAACTTTAGCTTTCACTTGCATACCTTACAACTTTACTTTGTTTTCTACTTATACTTTCTATTTAGAAGTTTATGATATGTCTATGTGTCATAATGAGTATTTCATCTTGTGACTCTTATATTAATTAAGTTATATGCTTTCGAGTTAACTTTAAGAGTGATTTTGGGGCTAACAAGATTGTGTAAAATCACTGGATTTGTGATTATAATGCCGTTTAGTGAGCCAACATTTTTGGAGTGGTAACTTGCCTAAATATGGCTATGTGAGAGCGACCAGTACTAAGCATAGTAATATTGTTATGCAGGTTCTTATAAGTGTCATAATTCATTTACCCTAGATCTAGAAAATTTATTTCTTGTGTTTCTCTACGGTGAATTATTGAATATTTGGGCGTCTAGAACCGAGTTTGTTGAAGTTATCTAGTGTATGAAATCTTCTTGATGATTTTGCTTGTTTATCTCTACTATACTTGTTCTTAGGGAATATCTATATAATTTACATCTTCTCTAATCTGTTCATGCATCTATCTATTCATCAGTCTATCATCCAATCCATCCAACCCTTATAAATTATCTTATTTCTTTTGTTCCGTAACTCTAGTTGGTTTTAAGAACCAAATTCCTTCCCTGTGGGATCGATATCTTTTAAAACTACATCGAAACTGTATACTTGCAGTGGTCGCCATTTTTTCTATTTTGATAAGCGATATTGATAACACCTGTTAATATTTTAAACTTTTATCTTATCGGTAGAAATGTGGGGAACAAGGTTTTTGGCTTCATCACCGAATATAAGCCTATCTAAATTAGTTTAGTCAAAACCTTGTGATCAGAAATCACTCTTAAAGTTAACTCGAAACCATATAACTTGATTAATATAAATGATGCAAAATGAAATACTCGTTATGACACATAGACATATCATAAATTTTGAAATAGAAAGTATAAGCAGAAAACAAAGTAAAGTTGTAAGGTATGCAAGTGAAAGCTAAAGTTAATCAAACCGTATCCACTTTTTAATGGGAGTCGTCAATTCCTGCAATTCCTACGTCTACTTTGAATTCGGTCTCGACTCGTATAGAACATTCGCTAAGATGCTATTCTTTGTGAATATCAAACAAAAGAATGTTGAAGAACGAAAACTTTTATTGATAAGTTCTTTGCAATTACACTTATACAACAAGCGCTCAAATTTGTGTAGAAATATTGTGATTGAAATAAGAATCGAATCACTTATACATTTTTTTCACCAAGACTTTGAAAGTAGAGAAATCTAGATATTTTCATTCTCTATCTATGCACGCATACTATCATTCAATGCCTACTACTCATGCCACACACCATGTATGAAAATGGTTGGGTTTGAACCCTATTTATAGAGTGTGAAGGGTTGCGTCTATCCAAATGAAGAGTCATGTCCATTGGCAAAGGCTTGCATCACTTCAATATGATTGGATGCAAAGATTCATCCTCATCCACAATTGAAAGGAACCTTTTTATGATTGGTTCACTTCCAAAAGGTGTCTTTTCGGTTGGCAGTTGATGGTGGTTGATCGTTATTATCTAGCGGTTGGTAGTTGAAAAGAGATAACCAATAACTGTCACAAGTCACGAGCGCGAATCACATGTCACGATTGTGAATAATGATTTGTAACTTTCTGCTTATGAAGAGTAACAAGTCGCGACTATGAATGGGTGTCACGACCGTGCATTGTTCTTTTCTTCATGTTTCTTCTTTGCAACTTTATCGATCTTTGATAACTCTGATCTTAAGCCAAATCCTTGTGTTCCACGCATCTTTTTGCACCTTTTTCACTCTTTTTACATATAATTCCATTTTTTATCATTTAACTCCCAAGATTCACCTAGTTTCTACATTTGCATAAAAATAACTACGTACCACGTGAAATCTTTTATATGAAGTATAAATGAAACAAAACCATATCATTTTATAAATAAAATTATCACGATAATAAGTGTAATTATACACTTATCACTCTACTCCCCATTGATAGAGCCAAATAAAGCAATAATATGGAACACAATTTGCATGAACATGCATTGGAGAAGGACCCATCTCGTAGTTGAAGTGATAACTGACCCAATGATAACCGATGAATTCCATGTAATCAATAAGCCACCCGAGAGGCCTTGAGATCTAATGTAATGAAATGAGAAGTTATTGTGACCCCAGAAGCTATGAATCATGTGGTCAGAGATGACCGACGCTTTGGTTTCAACTAAAATAATAAGATGAAGATTATGCCTACGCGTGAGAAAATGAACAAAACCTTGTTTTGCTCTATTTTTCATACCCCCTCTACAATTCCAACACAAAAAAGACAACATCATAAGCAAAATTAAAAACCTTGGTATACCATATCTATTAGACAGCAGCAGTATTCCTAGCCAAAGCGTGCAAGACAGACTGTTTATCACACTCCTTGAATAAACAGAGCCTCTCTCCAACAGCTATTGTTTGATCACGATCCTCATTTATCGGGTATTGCAAACGACATAGAATGATAAGCCTGTTGCGATTATGAATGTCCGAGCCTGAAGAGGAACTACTCTGTTGAGCTACAGTAACCTCATTGGCATCAGCTTCCAACGAACTATTCGAACCAGAAGATAATGAAATAGTTGTATCTTCCTTTAACTTACCATAATTGTTAGCCGTCGGAGATAAAGCCTCTTCTGCCACCCATCTGTTCGAAAAGGTAGTTGCATAAGAAGGCAAATCCGAGTTAGAATAGGTCCCGACAGATGATGGACCGGAATTAATGATGATGCTGCATTTAGAAAATGAAATAGCCTGCCTGAAGTTGACTGTAATCGGGAATGATGAACTACCAATAAGAGGGTTAAACTCATGAATCTTGCTATTATTAGGGGCTGATATTAGGTAAGAAACAACATCTAACCGATCCGAGTTCTAGAAATTGAAGTCGAATAACACGACTTTGCCGATTAGGGTTGTAAGCCTACGAATAAGAGCTTCTGAAATCCATGTAGGTGGCAGTCCAATGTAATCGACGTAAACCAAACATTCCTTTGGGATAAACATATTGGAGAACGGGTAGATGTCACAAATTCAATCATTAAGAAATTTCCAATCCGATATGAGAAAGGCGTCTTTGGCATCAATAGAGAAGAAAGAACAAAGAACTTCATCTCCGCCTCGAGGTGTAACTAATTTGATTGCAAAATTCCTCTCCATAATTATGTCAAATAAACCTGGAATCGATGACAAACTCCTAACCTTTGCAACACACGACATTGAGAACCAATCTACCTTCGAGAAAGAATCATCCAATTGCACGTCTAAAGGTTTCTTATCACTTAAGACTTTAGCATATGATCTATCATTCCTCGGAACGCTCCTGAAAATTGGTTTTTGTCTTGCAGTATGAGCAAGGGTATGGGCTGGTGTTGGAATTGGTGTGAACTGATAATATCTGGACTTGAACACACGGAGGTGGATGTTCTCAATGATCACCGAATTTAGCCGATAAAGAACTTCATGGAAGGGTAGGGATACGTGGGGTGTAAAGAATCCAAAATTAAGGTTTTTCGTGTTTCTTTTCTTCGCAGTATACACCGATCCAGAGACTCCATACTTGAGGAAAACCTTGTGCATTGAAACTGCATTATGGCTATTAGAGAAATTCTCAAAATAAGCCTTACGGTTAATGGGGATTTTTTTGGGTGAGAGGATGGGTGGGGGTCTGGTATAAATCTGTGACAACAGAAAGAGATGGGAATTCTGACACCAGGACTGGTGATTGGCGGTAGCGCGACGGTTGGAGGGTAGGGTTGAACTAGGGTTCACCATTTTGTTGTATAGGACACAGACGATCATTGCAAGAGGCAAATTGGAATATTGAACGCCATTTCAAAAGGCTAACAACTAAATCGACATAGCGAGGGTAGTTTCAGTCAAAAGCCTCATAATTGGTGTTGATGAGATGATGACCCAAATGTTTGGCAATTTGTTTCTTGTGTTATCGAGACCGGTGAGTAAAATTAAACTACTAACAGCTGCACTTGCTGCATATACAATCAGTTTTTGCAAAAACATAGTCCTCGGTGAAGAATTTATTCCTAAAATAAATGACACTCCCTTAAGCAAACTCTAATTAGACCAAGTCTTGAACCACCATTCAATACTTGGATCAAAATTAAGAATTCTTCTTCTTCTCTCAGGATCAATTTGTTAAAATTAATTGAATATTGACTTGAACATTGAATCATTGAAATCCCTTTAATTTTCCCAATCAAAGCTACTTGAACACTCCTTGAATTAGACATGGCAATTGGAATAAGAAATGGATCTCACCACTCAAGTTTCATGTCTTTGTCATTTTTATGCTCAATTATTGGTGTTCCTTGATTCGCGTCACTGAGGCAAATCCATGTAAATTTCCTCATCTAAATTCCCATGAAGAAGCATTATTGATGTCCAATTGCTCTAAAAACCAATTATTTTTTTGCAGCTAAAGCAAGAAAAATTCTTACAATTTTAATCTTAGCCACAGGGGAAAAATTTTCCATTTAATCAACTCCAAATTGTTACGTATAACCTTTGGCAACAAGTCTAGCTTTATACCTTTCAATACTACCATCACTTTTTCTTTTAATCTTATATATCCACTCACAACCAATAGGGATATCGTTAGGCAAGCTAACAATATTCCAAGTTTTATTTTTCTCTAAGGCATCTATCTCATTATGCATGGCTTCTTCCAAATTGGCATTTCCTTTAGCAGCCTTATAATTCTTAGGTTCAATCTCACACTTATAGCAAAAGAAAAATGTCTTTGTGCTTGACTGAGTCTGTTGTAAGATAAAATAGTAGATAAAAGATAAACTTTGATAGCTTCCAATGCATCTATAGGTTCCTGTCCAGAAAGGTTGTAGTGGTAATCTCTAAGATACTTAGGTTGATTATATTTTCTTTTACCAGAATTTCTAAGCTAGAGGTTTTATTATGTTCTATGATAGGATTTTCCTCTTTTTCACTAACCTGAATAGCACTATCTACATCCAAATAAGGAAATAAACACTCATGAAGCTTTATCTTTGTAGTCACAAAAATTTCTTGAGACTCTAGATTGAAAACTCTGTAGCCTTTTTTACCTTCCTCAAAGCCAATGAAAATTCCTTTACTGACTCTAAGATCAAACTTAGTCCTATTTTTTTATTAAAGTGCTAAAATAGTAAAGACAACCAAAAGGTTTTAAGAGACCGTAATCAGGAGCTAAACCATGAACAAGCTCATAAGGACTTTATTCTTACGAATAGGAGTATGCAACCTATTAATCAAATACACAACATGACTGATAAAATAAGTCCAAAACATTTTTGGTAGTTTACTTTGAACTTAAGAGCCCTAGACACATTCAGAATGGGATGGTGTTTTCTTTCCACCAACCCATTCTGCTCAGGTGTTTCAACCCAAGGCTTTTAATGAACAATGCCATTCTGCCTATAAAAACTTTTTAAATCAAATTCAACTCCATTGTTTGTCCTAATGACTTTAACACAAGTTTCAAAATGAGCTGTATCCATTTTATAGAAATTCTGAACTACTTCAAAAGTTTCACTCTTATTTCTAATCAGCACAGTCCAAGTATATCTAGACCAATCATCAACAATAGTTACAAAATACATGTAAGCATAAAGAGAAATAGTAGTTAGACCCCAAATATCCATATGAACAAGGTCATATAAAGCTAAAGAAACAGACTTAGAAATGGGAAAAGGTTATTTTTTCAGCTTAGCTTTATTGTAGTTATCACAAACATTATCAGAAGACATTTCAAGAGACTTGCTGCTTATAATTTTCAAAAAGTCTTAGAAAGATGCCTTAGCCTAAAGTGCCAAACATCATATTTATTACACTTTGTTACAAAAGCTAGTTCATTATTAAACATACAGGAGCTAGAGGCCTGAATCAAGCTGATATAAACCACTGGTAGCTCTAGCTAAACTAATCTTCTTCTTGCTCACAGCCTCCTGTATGAGATAAGATTCAGCAGAATACACCAACTCACAATCAATAGTTTCTGTTAATTTTGAAATTGATATAAGATTTTACTTTAAATCAGGAACAAAAAGAACATCATGCAGGACCAGTCTATCACTAAAATGAACATTACCAATGTGAGTGGCTTTCAATTTCAAGTTATTTGGTAGCAAGACATTCCAATCCTGAACAATTCTAGTGTTAACAAATTGTGACATGGTTTTGCTATGTGACAGCTAGCACTGGTGTCAACAATCCAATTATTAATTTGACAAGATTGAATTATACTTGAAGTTGAGGTCAATGCTCTCTCATTTCCTGAAAACCACGTTGTTTTGGTCACATTCACCACCCTAAATAAACACTACGCCATAGATGGTCTGTCGCAACAATGATAAAATGTTTCCTAAAATGTCAAAAGTGTTGCGAAAGCACTTGTCCCAACACTTTTCCATGGAAAAAAGTCATTGGTGATACTTCCCTTGCGAAAAGTCAGTTTCCCAACACATTTTTTTGCAATACTAAGAAATGTGTTGCGACAAATGACTTTTTGCAACACCTTTTTAGTCATTGCAACAATTTCCGTTGTGTTGCAAAAAATACTCATCGCTATGAATGTTGACTCCCATTAGTATTTTTCGTAACACTTGTTTTTTATTTGTAACACTTTTCTTATAACACTTTTAGCATATTTGCAACGCCATGTCCAGTTTTCACAACACTTTTTTAAAAATACTTATGTCACATTTGAAACACTTTTTGCGCTTATTGCAACACAGTTGTAAAACACTTAATTAATGTCATAATTTAAAGAGATTGAAATTCATTTGTTTTATATAATTCATAATGCATAATATTCAATTGTATAAAAATTCAAACGAGAACTAAAAAATACATAATACTATACAAACTAAAAATAACGCTACTAAAAGTGTATAGTGTTTCCAAAAGATTCTCAAACCGATCTTTACACATTTCAAGTTTAAGCCACTCACCATGTGTGTGAAGCATTGCTCTCATCATCTTCATAAGTAAATTCACAACCTACATTGTAAAAGAACAAAAGAAGAATGCTATCACTTAGTTCCTCTTTAGTAGAGTCAACAAATACTAATAAGTATGAAGCCAACAACTAATAAAGAGCTACTATCTGAAGACAATCACAGGACATGAAATAAAATTTGTAATTTGCTAGTACTATACAGCTTAACATATTTCTACTGCTAGCCTTGAAGTTCAAAGCTTTGATCAAGAAAAATGGACGTGGAAAAAAAAATTCACCTGAAGCCTTGGCTGTCATAAGATTGTGGACTAGGTTCATTGTTAAGCTTATGATACAAGATTCTTTTAGTCTCTCCATCACTCTCTACGGATCTGGCAAAAACAAAACCTACTGAACGCTCCCTCTTCATCTTTCTATCCCAACCACTTGCACTAGCAAACATTCTTTAGGTAAATCAGAACCTTCATTACCATCCTTAAGCGTCTCTCTAGCTTTCAACATTTGTTGTCTTGTTAGAGTATATCTGAAATTGTTTCTAGCTAAATTTACCAAAAGACAAGCCATTTGCAATTGCATTTTGCATTAGTTAGTTGTCAACAGAAGGCATCAAACATTAAAATCTATTACGATTTTTCCTAACAGATGATTATCATCCCGCTTTCTTAAATAAATGTAAACATTTCCAGAACAAATTTATGATACCCCATAATTAGCGGTTGGCACATTACAGAAACTCTATATAAGATCACTCTAACACCGATATTCAACTACAACTATAAAAAAACTCAATTCATTTAAAGTCCATATACAAATTCGAAAGTACTTAACAGTATAGTCTTGTTTCATAGAAACCATGAATAGCACATAGAAATAAAGACATCCGTATGAGCAATTTCTTTAGTTTCATAGAAAGGGTATTGTCACATTAGATAAGATCATGTCACACTAGTGGAGAAAGGCCTTATAACCTCGCCAACATGCCCTCGGTTATCCAAATAACCGAGGCAAGTTAGGCTTCATGGCCTTGGTATAACCGAGGCCAAGTGGGCAAAAGCCCGTTCAATTAGAAGACAATTTTCCTCCGTTTACATGTAACTGAGAAAACCATTCTCTCGGTTATTCGTATAACCGAGGAAATCTCCGTGTAGAAAAAATTGATCTGGTCCAGTTCAAAAGTCTGTATCTCGGTTATCAATAACCGATGAAATTTTCCTAATTATAATTCCTTCTTCTTCAATTCCCCAATTGCGGTCCGCTTCTCCTTCTCATAACCGGTATATCCTTCAATTTGCTTCTCCTACTTTCCCAATCACTCTCTGCTTCAATTCATCCTTTAATTTGCTTCCTACTATCCCAATTGCGCTCTGCTTCAATTTCATCCTTCAATTTGCTTCTCCTTTGTTGTTCCAATTTCATCGACCTTTTTGAATGTTCTTCTCCTTATCTGATTTCAGCATGGCTGCTTCACCTTTACCTTAGCTTCACCGGTGTCTTTGTTTGGGGAAGAAACTAAGGATGCAGACTACTTGACTATCGCCTAACTATTAATTATCAGGTCAGTTTCTCCTCCTGAACCCTAGTTTGCACCGTTCTCTTTTTCTATTTGTAGTGAGTGTTTAATTATGTGATTCTGCTTTGAGTTATAGAGGTATTTGATCTATGTGTTTCTGCTTTGAGTTACAGAGAGTGTTTGATTTATGTGTTTCTGCTTTGAGTTATCTGAAATAGCAATAGATTCAAAAAATAACATCGCAATAACGATAAAATTGACAAATTAGAAGATAAGATTGGAGTTATATATCTAAAGCCCCGTATATTAATTTGAAAACTCTAGTTCATACATACCTCGGTGTTACTAGCAGTGTTAAGAGGAAACAAGTTTGGCTAAACACTAAGTGACAATGTAACTAAAATTAGAGATTTAGAGTTAGAATATCTCTTACCTGAAATTAGAGCTCAATGAAACAACATAACACAAGTTTTGAGCTAAATGTTGAAATAAAAAACCCGTTGCTCAATCAGTAAAATTAAAAAGATTAGGAGCTTAGTATTCCTTTCTTTTGTAAGGGTATAACATTGTCCTTGTTAATATCTAAGTCTAAGTAGCTGAAGTTGGCCATAAACATTTTGAGAACAATTCAAACTGTTGAAGGAAGGTGTATCAAAATGGTTGTTGCGTATGCAACAAAATTTACAGTATACTTGTTGTATATATACACGATTCTATACATTTTGGTTACAAATTAGAGTGAAGTTAAGAGGCAAGAAGTTCTGTAGCTAATCAAATTCTCAACCAGAGGGCATTCTACTTCAATTTGGGCCAACGGTTTATAGTGTGCTCACAATTTTGGTTTTCCTTAGCAATTAGTTGATTCTTGATGACATTTTCAGCTGCAACTGCTTCTTGAACGTGCTCTGTAGTAGATCACTGCAAAGTTCATCAGGGGCTAACATTGGAAATCGTTCCTGGATCAGGATACCAACCGATGAAAATAAACCAAAGATTAAAACCAAAACAAAATTCAGCAGCAAACCAAATACCACTGAACGTAAAATAGATCAAGAATTTTAATTCAATACATATGATCACTCAATTAGTGGTCATCATTTAAAGCTTAAGAATTTAGCACTTGGTAATGCTAATAACTAGTAAAACTAAAGCAAAGCAGTAAAGCTATAGACTATAAGAGCAAGGAAGAAACTTACTTCTATGCAAAACTAGGAAGCGGCACTAATAAAGCTTGCTTCTTTAGTGATTTTGCTGATTAAAAAGGCTAGTAATGCCAATGACATGGCTTCTTTCAAGCTTTCTAGTACGTATTATTCTCATCTGATTCAAGATTCCTTCTTTGCTCCTAATTTGGGTAAAAGTTTTCTTGCCTCTATAGAATAGTATTAATTGTGTTTCTTTTCCTTTTACAAAAGCAGTCTATTACATATATGAGGGGTTGATGTATATGTTAGTCTTTCTTATAATTAGATGTATAAGATAATTGTAGAGGAAGCTAATACTAGTGGATCAAAGTGAAAAGAGGTTGAAGAGAGCTTTTAAAGAGCTTATTGAGGTTTGTCTCTAATTTCGATTTCTCGATTTTTCAGAAAATTTTCCAGATTTTACCCCTGTTTTCTTTGATTTTTTCTCATGTTATACAAATCTATTATGAGTGATTCTTCATTCTATGGACATCTACAGAAACTGAACTTAACATGTTTGGAAAGAACCTATTTGATTTTCATTCATTTACTATGTGAAATTTTCGTTTGAACTTGAGTCAGGAAAACTGTTTTGCTTGGTTGAGTACAACCGAGGCAAAGGCTTAAATAGCTTTTCTCTTGGGGGCTTTGGCCTCGGCTGATAACCGAGGAAAATTAGCATGTTCCAACTGAGGCCAAAGGCCCCGTTCTGCACTAGTGTCGATTTCCTTTATATAAATAGCTAGTAGCTAATATTCAGTGTCAAGACTCGATTTTTATGCTGTAAACTGAAGTATGCAACAATCAAGACTGGATTTTTATGCATTTCACTGTATTACATAGTATCACAAATTCAGCAATCACAGATCTCGTGGCTGAAGAAAAATAAAAAATTGATATTGCCTTGTCATCTCCTTGCTTTAAAATCAAAAGCCCCAGCGCCATCTATTGTCCCTGCAGCAAATGCGAACCCCATTGTAGCAAGGCAAGTTTTTGGCAGCGGCATGCAAGTTCTGCATAGCAAAATGCAGAGAGGGCGGTAGCAATTCCAGCTATGAGAAATGAAATGGTAAGTGCTGGTCCTGTTTGTTCTCCAGCGACTGTACCAACAAGAATATATACACAGGCTCCAATTGTTGCTCCAACTCCTATATCAATGCAACAACCATCAATATGAGCAACGTCTTCCCATCAAGGACGACTATAACTTAAGGGATAATGAGAAGAATGTCACATTCTCATTCATAGAGAAACAAGATTTCTAACTTGGGAAATAAAATGAACTCTAACTCCCTATGTTTTCTCCAATACAGTAATTTTGTACAATTTGTAACATGATTTTATAGCAATAAATTTAAATGCGAATGTGAAAACTAGACAATAAGTAGTTGTTATTATCTTCTTGGTAAAAAGTAAAGATTAGCTTACAGCCTTTGAATTCTTGCCTGCTATAAGCAAAGGAAGCAATTACCAGATATAACTCAATTTATAATTTGTTATTAATAACACATTTCATTTAAGATTTAAAAAATGTAGAGAAAAAGCAATAATGCGCAGCTACAATAACAGGAAACTCAAGCCCTCAACCAAAAATTGGAAAGCATACAAAAACTCAATTTGAATGGAGTTAAAAGATGACAAGTACATCTAGCGAATTACCAATAGCAATGATATCAATAAGAAAGTTTCTAATTGTGCCATATCCTCGCTAAACTGGGACAATAACAACACCAATTTCATTCACCACTTTCTAATTGTGCCAATGGTAGTCCCACTAGTGATTTTGCTGACCAAGAAGCTTAAAGTTAGGAAAGCATTACCCAAACTATTAATCGAGAACTTTTGAAAAGCCATTTGTGATAAACAATAAAGTCTCCATTATCTTTATCTTCAAAAGAAAAATAAAGTCCAAAAATGACATACAAATTCCAAGGATAGGTAGAAGCTGTGCATTTTTGCAAGGTTCATCTGCAAAATGCTAATAAAAGCATTAATACAAAAAAAATTAGAAAGGCATCTCATACATCCTTGATGTGCATAATTTTAGAGAACAACTCAGAAAGATAGACAAGATGGCAAATTGAGCGCAAGGACTCGTGAAAAATAGGAAATGAGACAAAATTAGATCCAACAGCAGCTTAAAGGTGCTTGGCTAGAATATAAGTTTCAAGGAACTTTCTTGTATAATAAACTGTCAAAGAAACCTCTCATTTTTCAGTAAGCATCAGTATATTAAGTATTTATACAAACTATAGTACCAACCCTGTGCATCACTCTGGCATTCCTTTTAGTTATCACAAGCATGCACATCATAAGCAGGGTCATTGCATTTGCACCAAATCCTAGAACTGTACGCATGATCAAGTAAAAAAATTCATATAAAATAGTATCGTGCCTCGTATAACCCAATCACAAAGAAAACCTTTACAGTTGAAAAGAATATAAGTTGTCAAAACACACCGAGAAATTATTTCCATCCGATACCTGCAAAGCCAAAAAAAACTATGTTCAATTCACGTATTCTATTATTTCCTTCCCATACCTGCAAAGCCTAAAATAACTATGTTCAATTCACGTATTCTGGAATTCAAAGAAACAAAAACATCAACCTATTTGTTTGATACGACAATCCAAAGAGATTTAAGCAAAATATCACGTTGATCTTCTTTACTCGGGGAGCTACAATCAACTAAACCTACACTAACAGAAATGCATTTCAAAAAAAAATCTGGCATTACGATCAACAAAAAACACCATTTCTAGAGTCCTACTCAAGATGATGGCCATAATTGGAGAAGATATGGCCACTTGATGATGGCTATAATTGTGGCCAAAAGAATATTCTTGGTGCAAATTTATTATAAGTAATTATTTATTTTTTAATTTTTTTTACTTTCATTTTCGTAAAAAATATAAGCAGGAGAATTCCAGCCACTAATTTTTCAATGTTTATGAGTGTTTTCGCAACGATAAGTGAAAAAGTGTTATGGTAAAAGTGTATTTAATCTATTTCCATAGTTTTTGCAACTCCTTTTGAACACTTTTAAATATGTGTCACGACAAATCATTTTTTTATTCAAAATCGCAACATTTGCATGAAATAACAGACAATTTGGTTGCGATAGACCATCTATGACATAGTGGAAGCAGCATAGGCAACCTTGGTATCTAGCATATTAGGAGTAGCTTGCTGTTGAAACATCTATGACAATTTATTCAGTTGTGCTGGTGTGAAAGAGTCAAAATTGTGATTTCCATGGAATAGGTCCCTTTCCTCATTGAGCATAAAATCCCCTGACTCACTCTTAGTATAAGCCATGTTAGCCTTGCTAAATTTGGCTGAAGGTGAGGATACTTCTTCCAACAAGTATTAACTGAATGATTGCCATTACAAAAATCACACCTCCTCCTACATAACTTCCTAAAAGTACATTTGCCTTGGTTTTGACTCGAGTTTGAGGGTCCAAAACCTCCAATAGCTCGGACATTATTCTTAGTAAAGGATCTAAAAGGATTACTTGTTGAACTCCCCTGCCTATTCTCATAGCCTGAATTTCTCTATGCAAAAGTAACAATATCACTAGCTATGTCCAGCTCCCTATCTTTAAAGAGAAATTGTCTTTCATGTTGCAAAACCAAGGAAAATACCTTATTCATAGATGGAATAGGCTCCATTACCATGATCTGAGAGTTAACCATAGCAAAAGACTTGTTTAATCCTTTAAGAAAACAAATAACCTGAGTAGATTCATGTGTTTTTCTTAAAGCAACACCTATGTTGCAGATACAACCTTCACAAACACATATAGGCAAGGGTTTTAACTCTATGTATTCATCCCACAGATTCTGAAGATATGAAAAGAATTTTGCAACCGATCTTGTGCCTTAAGACAAAGAAAAAATCTCTCCTTGTAAATATACTAATCTATAAGCATCAGTTTGACAAAACCATTCTTTTAAACTAATCCACAAAGCACTAGCACACTGAAAATTCATCACACTTTGCGCTATGGAAGGGGTTAAGGTCCTAATTATCCATGATAGGACCATGCTATTGCACCTTCTCCAAGTAGGAAACAACAAATTTGTGTTGCTAGGTTTTTCTTTTAATGCCATTTTCATAGTTATGGCCCAAGTATGGTAATTCTTTTTATCTGAAAGAGGCATAATAAGCACAAGTGCAGGATTCTCACCTGAAAGAATAAAGTAAGGACTATTTTCATCGATCTTTGGTTGATTTCTAGCCATTATTTCCAGGAAACTTCAAGAAGCTCAAGAACATATCGCTAATAGAAAAGGAACAAAGTCGTCGAAGCAAAATTAGAGAAACAATGATTTACGCTATGATACCATGATAAGAAACAAATTGAAAGTGTTTTAATGTACAAGATCAGAAGAAACAAAAGAATAAAAGGTTTTCATTGAAGAGGAGCAAAGCTCTAAGAATACAGATTAGCCTGAAAGTAAAAAGCCAAAATTAAGTCTATACTCTATTTTACAGGCCTTTATACTAGGCATAGATACAAGTCATTTACTAAACTGACCTTAGTATCCAATGGTAACTTAGTCAAAAATATGTTATTGACTTAGTTGACCATAATAACAACCTAACAAACTTTCTATACATTGTATAGTTTGTTATATACCTACCTACACATTAGAACTTACGTATATACATTTTGTTAATTATCAGTTTGCATCAGCTTTTAATCATTCCGCAAAATGAGTAAATCACCCCTGACTCTTATTCACCCTATCAAAGGGATCAACAAAGTCCAAAATTCATCGTTATCCCTACTTGTGCGAAATTGGGCTATTATACATCCTCAGGTACAATATGCTACTTAATACATTAGGATCATGAGCATGGATTAGCCCTGCTTGGATCTTATTTTATATTTAAACAAGTTTGTGAAATGGTTGGACTGGATTGATGTGGGAAATTCCATGGAGCTTAAGACAATGTTGTTTCAATGTTAATTTTTGGAGTCAATCCAAGTAGGGGTGAGCAAAAAATGAGTCAGTTCAAAACCGAACCAAAATCGAATCGAAAACCAAAATCTTAGAAAAATAATAACTGAAACTGAATCGAAGAATAATTGGTTTAGTTTTAACCAAATCGAATAATTTTAATTCAGTCGAAATGAATTCAGTTCAGTTTAATATACGATTTCAATTCGGTTCCAAACACCCTTAGGCAATGGCAATGCTAGGATTTTACCATTGCGGGGCAAATTGCTTTAAAAAAAGTAATTTTGATAAAAAAAGGACATTATATTGCCTTCCCATCATTATATAATCTAATCATGTTCCACACAAAAATGCATAATAAATTAGATTTAAGATATATATAATTAAACAACAAAGTGGCAAACTATATTTCGATACAAAAGAACAATAAAATTTTTTTATCAATGCATTTTAGGTAAACTAGAAAATGATTCACTAGAGAAAATGATAAGCATAAATTAAACAATATAAAGAAAGTATGCTATTAAAGATTAATTGTTGTAGTTCATTATATGTTGGTTACGATTGGCTAGGAAAATGTACTACAGGAGGTGAATAGTACTTTATAAAATCCCTTTTAAGGTTTGAAAACTTCTGTTACTTGAAAAATACTTTTATTTCAATCTCAAAATAAAGTTATTGC
The DNA here is from genome assembly GCA_949673415.1 of Euphorbia schlechtendalii. Classification (NCBI taxonomy): domain Eukaryota; kingdom Viridiplantae; phylum Streptophyta; class Magnoliopsida; order Malpighiales; family Euphorbiaceae; genus Euphorbia; species Euphorbia schlechtendalii. Next base: position 3,807 of record CATIWQ010120335.1, on the reverse strand, counting down.
AATAATATAAATGCATAAAGAAAAATTGCAAGTAATTGAAACAGTACAAGAAAAGAGATTGAGACGCAGCGCATTTTATCTTGGTTCAGCAACCATTGACTTAGTCTAGTCCCCAAGTCAACTGATTTGTGATTTTCCTTTATGTGTTTTCTTTATGGGCTGAACACAAGCCTAGCGAAGCTTTTTCAGGGCTCAAGTATCAAACTTTACAGTTGTGCTTTTCCATGCTTAACAACAAAATCTTTTTACCATTGTTTTTACAGGCTCAATAGTAAAACCTTTCTTGTTATTTTACGGTTCTAACAACAAAAACTTACTGTTATTTTTGCAGACTTAACAACGAAACCTTACTTGATATTTTTATAGGCTTAATAACAAAACATTAAAATTTCTCTTAATTGTATTTTGAAGTTCACGCACGTTGAAGAAGCTCTTTCACTTTGACACTTTGAAGAATTGTAGGCAAGATAACTTCTTTGAAACTTGAATGTGTATCACTTTATTTTTAGTCTTCCTAAGTTTAAAACTTTAATTGAATGCCTTTTCATACTTTGTTGTGAAGGTTGGAATTAGTCGTTGGAGAGGTATTGAGGTAACCTTCTTTGTAATGTTTCAAAGCAATATGACCATTTATCCTCTACTAGTTGTTGTGCTCACTCTTTGTCCAAGGTGTCTGCCATGACATTGAAGAGAGAGAAAATCTATTTCCACCATTAAGGGTGTAAGGTAGGAGATGAGGGATTCTTGGACTTTGTGCTTGCTAAGTTAGGAGAGAGAAACTTCATTCTTCCATTGTTCACTACTAGTTGTTCATGTGTATCAGTTGTACCCTTTTTGTACCTGTGGCGTTAGTTTATACTTCCCATATTCTTTATGTATTTTGGGCTTCTTCATTCTAGTATATTCTAACTCATTAATTGATACATTTGTATTTTGTTAATTAATCAAGAATATATTTTAATGCTTTGGTCTGATTCGTCTATTTCTTGTAATCATCAAAATTAGACTCAACAAACTCCCCCTTTTTTACGGTCACAACTCTTCTTTATATATTCTTTTTAATGCATAGATAAACAAACAAAGTTGTTGTTTATTCAGGTTTTGAGAATAATTGTAGTGTGAGCTCCCCCTGAATACGTGTTTGTGGTTGATTGAAGCTTTAGGATCTATTTTCTACAAAGTTGTTGATATTTTTTGCATAATAAAATTTAAAACCAACTCACTACTATCATGAGAAGATTCTGAATATAGATCATACTTTAACTTCCAAAATATTTCATGTGAGCTAATAAGTGTATAATTACACTTATTATCATGACATTTTCAATCATAAAATGATATGGTTTTGTTTCATTTTATGTTTCATATAAAAGATTTCACGTGGTATGTAGTTGTTTTTTATGCAAATGCAGAAACTAGGTAAATCTTGGGAGTAAAATGATCAAAAGTGGAATTTTATAGAAAAAGAGTGAAAAAGATGCAAAAATATGCGTATAACATAATGATTTAGCTTAGGATCGAAGTTGTCAAAGATCAACAAAGTTACAAAGAAGAATCATGAAGAAATAGCATTTCATGATCATGACACCTATTCACGATCGTGACTTGTCACTCTTCATAAATAGAAAACTGCTAACCAATGTTCATGATTGTCACATGTGATTCGCCATCGCGACTTGTGATGGTTAATGGTTGTCTCTTTTCAACTATCAACCGCCAGATAACAATGATTGACCGCCATCAACTACTAACCGAAAAGACACCCTTTGGAAGTTAACCAATCATGAAAAGGTGCCTTTTCGTTATGGATGAGGATGAATCTTTGCATCCAATCAAAATGAAGTGATGCAATTCTTCGCCAATGGACACGACTCTTCGTTTGGATAGATGCAACTCTTCGTACTCTATAAATAGGGTTCAACTTCAACCATTTTCGTAGGCAAAGAATTTTGATTGATAGTGTGATACATGTTAGACGTGTATGTAAAGATAGAAAGTAGAAATTATATAGATTTCGCTAGTTCAAAGTCTTAGCGAGAAAAATGTATAAGTGATTCGATTCCTATTTCGATCACTATATTTCTACACAAATATGAGTTTTGTTGTATGAGTGTAATTACAAAGCACTTATCAATAAAATTTTTTGTTCTTCAACATTCTTTTATTCGAGATTCACAAAGAATAGCATCCTAGATGAGGTTCTGTACGGGTCGAGATCGAATTCAAAGTAAAGCAGGAATTGCAGGAATTGATGACTCCCATTAAAGAGTGGATACGGTTTGATCAACTTTAGCCTTCACTTGCATACCTTACAACTTTACTTTGTTTTTTGCTTATACATTCTGATTCGAAGTTTATGATATGTCTATGTGTCATAACGAGTAATTCATTTTGCATCATTTATATTAATCAAGTTATATGCTTTTGAGTTAACTTTAAGAGTGATTTTGGAGTTAAAAAGATTGTGTATAGTCACTGGATCTGTGATTATAACGCTGTTTAGTGAGCCAACATTTTTGGAGTGGTAACTTGCTAAATATGGCTATGTGAGAGTGACCCGTTCTAAGCATAGTATTATAGTTATCCAGGTTCTTATAAGTGTCATAATTCGTTTATCCTAGACTTAGAAAAGTCATCTCATGTATTGCTCTGTGGTGAATTATTGAATATTAGGACATCTAGAACATTATTTGTTGAAGTTATCTAGTGTACAAAATACTCTTGAGGATTTTGCATGTTTTTCTCTGCTAAACTTTTTCTTATGGAATATCTATATAGTTTCCATTTTTTTCTAGTCTGTTCATATATCTATCCATTCATCCGTCTATCATCCAAATCCCTCTAATAAAAATTCACTATTTTCGTTTACCCTGTAACTGTAGTTGGTCTTTAGAACTGAGTTCCTTCCCTGTAGGATCGATATCTTTTAAAACTACATCAAAACTGTATACTTGCAGTGGTCACCATTTTTTTTATTTTGATAAGTGGTTTGACAACATTTGTTCATATTTTGAACTTTTATCTTATCGGTAGAAAAGTGGGGAACAAGGTTTTTGGCTTCATCATTGAATATAAGCCCTCAAAATAAGTAGCGTCAAAACCTTGCGATTAAGTTTTTGGTGCCGTTGCCGGGGAAGGCAAGTGCGTTCTAGAGATCAAATACTAGGAAACTAAGGTATTAAGTCTAAAAATTGAAGATATAGAAGGATTAAAGAAGGTCATGACCATGACTATAGAACGTGCTCATGAAGTTATACAACAACACCTTCTATTCCTGTTTTGAAATAAATCACGATCTCGACAAGCCTTCGCGATCGTGACATGGGCCCCAGATTCTCCTTCACAATAAACGAGTTTATTCTTTTCTTTTCTTTTTCAAATTTTAGACTAGTTGTTTGTTTGTTTTCATTTTTTGTGTTTTTCATAAAGTAACTCACAATGAGGACATTGTGTTCTCTAGTGTGGGGGGCATTTGTAAAAAAATCCATAAAATCCAAAAAAATCAAATAAATTAAAAAAAGTTGAAGAATTTGAAAATTTTTCTTGATTTTGTGTTATTTATACATTATCCATACGTATACTATACTAACACTTGTTCCAAGGTTATTTTGAGTGTTAGGTATTTCAAGTTTGATGTTAGTGCATATTTCAAACAAAATGTTTCGAGTATGACCACATGTTGAGAGTGTGAGCATTTTTCGCACAACATTTCGCATTTGGCAAGGATGAGTTGTGAGTAACATTCAAAAGCAACATTCCAAGTAAGTTTTGATATATATTTCAATGCAACATGAATTAGTATAAGTT